>PQXK01000163.1:0-87420 GCA_004786245.1 Botrytis hyacinthi | reverse complement strand
GTGGGTGGGGGAGGGAGGAGGAACTTTCTTCACTCTGTGTATGTGTATTGCATCTCATATGACTATTCGTATTGCAAGTTCATTTTCATGTTAAGATTTGACTCGTCCATCTCAATTACCAATTCTACTAATTCATCTGGGAGGGTGGGGATCGGCGGGGGAGGGAGGAGGAACTTCCTTCACTTTGTGTATTTGTATTGCATCTCATGACAATTCACATTGCAAATTCATTCATGTGTTGAGATTACTACCTGTCCGTCTACCCCTCATCAGACGCCAGAATCGAAACACCAACATCCAACCCCTCACTTGCCACAAAAGCCACATTACTATCACATTATCACATCATCACATTCTTATCGATCGCAACCCCTCTCCGAAGATTTGGTACCAGATTGCCATGTTTTGATTCGTTTTCTCAATTACACATTGTGGTGCGCTCACTTGATGCCGAATCGGCTTCAGCCTCGATGTACATGATGCATCCTGGCGGCATATGGGTTCATGGAATTGTGTTCTTTTCAGCCTTGGCGGGTATCTGTCCATGTGAAACGTAGTTTATAAATTCTGTGATGTCTTTTTGATGGGTTGAGACTCTATGTCATAAAGTTGCTGATCTTAGTAATTTTGTCGATTTAATTAATCATTTAGCTGGTCTTTTAATATCACTACATTCGGAGGATCGAGAAGGATTTTTATATACGGAGATTTCCCCGTATTCTTCACTGTGTGCTACCATCAAATCCACATCTGCTTCCAGTGGTTACACTAGGCGCGCGCCCAAGATGACGACCATCCTTCAAACGTCTCATTTTCTTCTCTTCATCGCTTGTCTATCAATGCGAAAAACGGTTCCAACGTTACATTTCACTAGTTAGGTTAGTTAGTCCACGGTACATCATCGAGCGTCACCTGAATTTCTTCATCATCCTAGGGGGTGGCGAGGTCATATTTTTAATTTCCATTTCGTATTCCATTTGTCCCACGTATATCATTTTGACATTCCTTATGGGTCGTTTCGGAGGTTTTCTTGCCAGTAGGTAGGTCTCTTGCCGCTGGACCGGGTTCCTGATAATGGCGTCTCTGCATAGAATCACAGGGCTGCGTATAAAATATCTTCCGATGAGAGATCTACACGAGCGCTTTTTTCTTGGCGCTCGTTTGCTGTTTCCTGAAACTGAATAATGTTCTTTCTTTTTTGTTTTGGCCCACATACCATACGACCATAATCTCCTTGCGTCCTGTAGATCTTTCATGATTGATTCTAGCGGGTTCAAATATGTCTGCCTTGAGCATTATCATCCCCGATTCGTCAATTTACGGATTTGGGCGATACTAGAGTTTTAGCTTCGCGCTTGGCTGAGAAAGTTTTACGGTGTAGGTTTTGATTCGTTCATATCGATGGAGGCTTGGTTATTTGCGCGGATAATGCATTGTAAGGTTATCGCGCGGAACTAAATAAATACACTTCGTTTATTACTATGCTGGCTCCCGTTGGCCCGCCCCTCTGCGCTTTATTACCTAATATCTATTCAACAAGGTCGTCGACAAGTAAGGCGATTGTATAGACAATATTATTGTATACGGAGTAGAGTTACTCGAGAGTCGTACTCTCGCAGACAGTGTGTTGATATCTATCTCGCCCGGCAAATACTCAACTCATAAAATCCGATCATCTGCCGAGATCTCTTTCAGCATCTCACGTTCCCCATCTCCGCCCCGCTGTCCAACGTCAAATTCCACGCGTCGTGCCTATGACATTCTTCCGCGTGTATACACATCATGTTGGGCATGTAGATGTTCCTCCAGTCTTTTCCTCCTTTGATCATAGCCCGATGTATGCGCACGAAACATCATTCCGCGGACGATACATCACGGCTCCATAATAATATTTCTCATCAGAGTGTCAGGATCGGAAAGTCGTGCCGATGTGGATGATGGGTGTGGATTATGATGTCGTGTCGTGGCAACGCGTCTGTGAGTGGGGTGGGTTGGTGGCTAGTTGGTGGAACTGGGTGTTGAAGTGGAGGTTGCTTGCTTAGCTAGCTGAGGTGGATGTTATTAGGTAAGCATTGATGGGGATGAAGTAATGGGAAAAGGGGGTGCAGGAGAAGCGAGCGGGCTACTGTACACGTGATAATGGCGAGGTAGTGAGTGCTTGAATGCTCTCTAGGATTCCATGTTTGGGGTTTCGTATCCAGTGTATTGACGTGACTTTATTCGTAAATTGAGCTAGAATTGAGAGATCGAGTCGTGAAATTGTAAGATTCTAGACCTCTGGTAGTATACTTTTTGAAACTGAAACGCTGACGACGAAGACGACTAGTACATGCTTTATTTATGCAGCCTTAGAACTAGTGGATTTTCAATTCCAGAATGTTGTTTGGAATTGAGAGATATCCCCTGGACTATGCTCGGGTCGCGAAAATGAAGTATTCAACACATCACATCCACTACATTATATCTCCTCGTTTGGGTTGTTAAACACGAAAAACAAACTAATTGTCTACAAAAATTCTTCTTGTTCATAGGCTATGTGCTCTTCTTTCATTTATCCATGATACGATACTGAATTGCTAGGCTCATGTGTATTTTCGGAAAGTTACGATTTCCTTGTAGTCAAATAACTCATACGCTGCATTTTGTTTTTTTCGCAAAGAGTACTGGTGGTACATATTCCATTTCTATTGTGATAAATTTCTCAATACCTGAGTTTTATGTGAAACGATGGAAAGGCATCAGAAAGTATTGGGGTTGTAAATTCGACTTTACAGTCAAGTCATGATCAATCATGCAGCACTACTCGACCTCGCTGGTAGAGCTAAAACCCCTCAATAGTTCTATAGATATCACATAATTTGATTCTAGTATGAGATGATCTATATAATTAAAATCACTATCATCTTTGATGTAACAGTTGATACAGAAAAAAGTGGTGGAGCAGTATGATCTGACGGTTATATTACAACCCTAGAGAACGTAAGTTTTAATGACAAAGAAGGTCGATCCTTCAGGAATATAAATTTTGGTACTTGGAGTAGAAAGGAGTCAGTTTATGATACGCGAGGCAGGTCGGGGGTAAGGAGTTCATAGTATGGAATTGCGGGATGATGAAATCGGAATGGACTTCAGAGAAGAGGGGTATGAAGAGTAGCTGTGGAAACATGCCATGGCAATATAAGAATAATTGTATTGTTATTCCAATATGGACTAGGAGTCTATAGTCTAGCTATCACGGGACGGTATGATGACCGTAAATCACATATCCAGCGTCTATCACATTTTCCAAAATCTGAAGGGAAAACCGAGATTGCAATATAGAAATTATAATCTATATAATTAAATCACTTTCCACAGGACAATCATAATCTCGACGCACTAATGTCAAAAGCTTTGTACCTCTCTGGTTCTAAATGAATAATTTATCTTAGAAAGTGCAAGATTGGGAGGTCTCGAGACTTGTTCTTATCTAGTTTGACTTGTTGCTAATTCTCGTTTATTTATCTTGAATTGTTCTCATAGAGGAATTCTTTGAGATGTGAGATAGTTCTTTCTGTGTAACTAGATTCGCAACTTCAAGTTTTATGGGATGATTTTGACATCGATTGGGATTTGCTTTGGTAAGGTCTATGTCGAGTGATATATAGCTGTATAATTTTGAGATGGAGAGAACGGGTTACACATGATAGCGACTCGAGAAGCGAGTTTCCATATATGGTGAGGTGGAGATCTGTTTATCTCTCCCACTGATCATTTGGGTATCGATATTAGTTAATTGTGAGTTATAATGACTGAGATTTTTGGGATTGTGTAGACTTGCTAAGCAGAAAATGAAATTGGCAGGAGCAAAAGATGAAATAGATAGGGGAGGGATGTATGGGAAGCAGGATTTCATCCATCTTTGGAAAAAAATTCGGTTAAATAACAACATGGTTACGTGATTACTTGAGATTGAAAATGTGTATGACTACTTCATGTTGAGGTGATATTGAATAGTGATCCAGATTTTGAGTCACTGATCTCAGAAAGTAATGCCGAGAACCAAACAGCTGAGATATTAAAAATAGTCTTAGAAGTGATATATACCTTACTGAGAATGTGAATCCTTAAACTATAATCCAGGATCACTCTAGCTCCAGCTTGGAATAGTGCACTATTCAGCGATTTGATCAAGACAATATAGTTCCCAGTATGGACCTACCTCTCAATCAATATCGTAAAGACGGTCCTGCTGGTCCTGTGGTTAACATTGTCCATTGAGAACCCCGGCCTCTTTGATATTGATTAATACAGTAAACGTTTATGGTTTCTGGGTACAGCTCGTGGGGGTGGTATTTCTTTTTATTTTTTCATTTTTTTGAACCTTGGAAACAGCATGGGGAGAGTATGCTTTGGATGAATGTTTTGAACTCAATTTTTGAGAATGAAAAGATCGGATGGGAGTGTTTCTTGAGGGTGTTCTTTTCGGGGAAAGTGCGGAAAATTATTTTTGTGGTTAGTTGGGAAGTATTCATCCCCATACATAGGAGAAGATTAACTTCCCAAGCTATATAAGTCAAAAAAACTACATCACTTATCGACATCAAAGTGAGCTGATGGTCCCGTGGCCCCGTGGTAACACGTTATACTGAGAACCCAAAGCCTTTGATGTCAATACCCATAGAAGTAAACCCACGGGATTTCTTCGTACTACATCCTACGGGATGGGCATTTCTTTTGCAAAAAAATTTTGCATTTCTAGATGTGTATCAAAGGTCTTTTGAAAATCCCGAGTTTGTAGTATTTTTCTGGGAATGTGAAGGATCTGGATAGGAACTTGCCGGGCAATCTTGGTGAATAGGGATTAACGCTCCGTGCGTAGCGAGCCGAAGCGAGGACTGAAAAGCTCGCAATGTGAGGGCAATTCCTGAGATTAAGTGGTAAGTATGTTGGAAACAATGATTAAGCAAGTACCGTTGACATGTGAGCAATTTAAAGGAATGCCATAATGATAAGTTATGCTCCAGAAGCCTCGTCTTTTACTGATTAAAAAAAGAGTGCTTCATGTCTCTTTGCGTTGGTGGGGCGCACCAAGTTAGATTTGCGTGGCTTTCATAAGACAAGATCGATTAAATACTGATGGACCGTGTATTGGACTTTGCCCAAGACCTATCATCCAAAGAAGAACTGATCACGGTAATTAGTGCTTTGAAAACCAGGGATATTATCCCATTTTAGATCTATGAAATGTGAAAATGTAGTATCATGCCACAACCAAAGAATTGGATTGCTGAATGTTATCCTCAAACATTTGCGCCACACCCACGTATCTATTCGGCTCCTTCCAATCCTAACAGACTGACACACATGCTCAAGCTAGCTCCAAAGTTTTAGCTGTAAGATCGACTGTCGCAGGTATTGGACACCAAAACATGGTTACGGGAAATGCATAGCGATGTTGAAGTGGGGTTTAGGTTCTCCCAATCAAGTATCTTTTCGTTGGGGGTATGAATGTATTGCCGTCCTTGATATATATGAACCTGCAGGAATGCTACAAGATTCTCTTTGCCATATCATGAATAATCTGAATTTTGTGCAAAAGACTACCTATCTATATATCGAGACCAAAATGTTGCCCAAATAACTATCTCTGGTGTAAGTCTGTTTCTTGCGCCTGTAAATCCCAAACTAGGTCCCAGTAACCTCCCGTGATATCTATAAAGCTACAAAGGCAACGAAAAGGCTTCAAGTAAGTCAATTTAAATCCGCTTACAACAAGCAGTCAAGGTTCTCAATAATTCCTCCACTAGATCTTTCTATCACCAGAGTGACGCTTACTGTGTCTTGTCTGACGTGGTGTAAGTGACGAGTTGGATATCGTATCGACAGCTCTTGAATCATGAATTGTACTCTCCTCTCGTTTTCTCTTCTTAGACAAATCTAAATCACCGTCTCCTTCACTTTTCCCTCCCTCATTTATCGCAATCTCTGGTGAAGGGGTTGGAAATAATCGCTGTGGATTGGGTATATAATCAACACTATCTTCGGATGAAATTGACAGTTCTTGTTGTATCGTGGGTGTTATAGGTGTTACAGGTGTGATTGGTGAGAAGTGTACACCATCCACACTCTGAATCGATGATTTGTTTCGATTCCTTTCGTGGTTCTGTCCAATTACATGGCTGACAACATCACGGAATCGTTTCTTGGTCGAACTAGAAGTATTGATCCCGTCCCAAAGGACTGTGGATGCCACAAAGTCTCCTCCACTTATAAGATTGGTCAGATCCTTGGCAAGTTCTCTAATTATCTTGTTGGTGATTCGACTATTGAAGACGAATCGAAGATTTAACGTCTCTTTTATCTCATCTGTCTGTCCAGTGCTGTTGTCTCCTCGGACTCCAGATTTTGATTGTTGATCGAGAGGAACTAGGACAATTTTTCTCAAGGATCCTATCGGGCCTCGCTCTGTTAATCTTGGCGCCTGAGTTTCTGGAAAATTGGGCGCTCGGTAAATCTTTCGAATCAGTTCCTGCGTACTGAAACGCTTCCCAGGTTTGGACCGCACTAATTCTTTCAAGGCCCAGATGAGGGCAGCGGTAAATGATTTTGGACCTGGCTTTCTCGTAGTTGAATTCTGAGAAGTTGCAGCCATGTATTCAAATGCTCTTCTAGTGAAGTCAGAGCCACGAACATTGCGATCCATTTCGCCAGCATTGCAGCAATCAAATATAACTAGAACGTCACTTTTAGTGTTTTGTATATTGTGTTCCGCGGAGCTCCAGACAATCTCGTGTAACTCATTTTCCTCATCTGGATGAGTTGTTGATCTAGTTGCGTATTAGAAATATCCATATCTGGGGGTAATATTTCCATATCTTACGGAGTTAAAGCCAATCCATCCCCATCGTCGCTAAGTTTGCCATGCCCGGCATAGTAGACAATAAGAAGAGTGTTTGGATCATCATGATCCGCAACGAACTGGGCAAGATATAGGTTTATCTGAACTTGCGGGTGCTTTCTCGGATTCTGCTGCAGAATCTTTTGTGTGGTTTTATATTTGAAAATATCCCGGAATACATTCTCGAGATCCGCAACCTGTTAATGTCAGCATCATTGAGAAGAGATAGTCCATACTGATAAGATTTTACCTCTTGCTCTACATGTAGGTCATCGTCTTTACGGTCCCACGACAACAAAAGAACATGTACTTCGCGGTATGCGACTGAGGCATTCTTTGCACTCATATGCTCATCGAAAATCGCCTTGAATTTAGAATCATTTGATGCCTCTTTGTCTTGGTAGTCTGTTGGAGGAATCATGATGGTTGAAGCTGTAGCTCTTCTACTATCATTTTCAGGTTTCAAAACAGAATTTGATTTGCTGGAGGCCATCCCGTAGTTCAGACACCGCAGGAGAATTTAGAACGCAATTTGGTAGCTTTATGAGATAAATCCTTTCTGGTTAGAGTTTTGCAACGAACCAGCGGGGTACTCCCGAGAATTGCCACTTATGTATGAGTTCTCGATTCAATTGTGCCAAAATCTGGACGCGCAGAAGATGAGAGATGATGTGGCTGAGCAGATTGAAGATAAGCCCCACTGTGAATCCTTCGTTTCTTTGGTCAATCTATCGGTGACCACACTGGTCGTAAGCGTATGACTGCTTGTAATCCATGTCATTATGCAGGTAATATCAGATCGAGGCTCTGCATAGCTTGAGAAAGGTTGATTTAAAGCAGTCTTCGTAAGGCTTTCCTCTGGGCAAATCCAATTCTCTTCAAATCAAACCCTCGTAATTATTGTTTTCAATACATACCACCCCAAAAGAACAATCCATCAAATCTGCCTCACACAATGTCGGAAATACTGTCAATTGAGACAGATATTACAGTGAGTTCACAGCTTACAGAAGATAAATTGCCAGTCTTACTGATTGACAAAAGAGACCACAGACGCCTGAGGACCGTTCAACGTATACAGAGTCTAAAAATCCCTCGAAGGTCAGTATTCCCTCTAATCCCATTTCAATGGATGATTCTGATTATCAAGCTAGTCGATGGTATTGTTCAACGTGGAGGATAGTGCTTGGTTGAACATTCCAAGGAAAGGGAATTTTGAATTCAAAATCTTTGCAAGAAGGCAAGAGAAGGGAAAATTCGTGTATCAAGTCAAGGACCCAAAGACTGGGGTTCTGTACAAGGAAGGTGAATGGGTCAAACAGGAAAGGCTTAGTTCAGCTTGATTATGCGGCTTACGGCTTATGGTGGGGTCGGGATTCTATTGGTGGTACATGACAGGCTATACTTCCATAAGCTCTCATGCAACCCGCCATTTGTAGCCATGTATCTAGGCTGAGTGCTTCTCGTAGGCATTGCCATCGCCCATCTTTTGAAAATGAGAGAAATGGTACAGACTGTGTTGTCAAAGCCCCTTGCCTCACGGCTCATTTCAAATGAAACGTCGATATAAACTACATTATTCCATTCAGCAGATGTTTGCATTCTCCCCATTACTTCAGCAAAGCCCAAAAAAATGACTTCAAACACGTTACCATTATTCAACTCCCCATGTACTTCACCCACCATTTCTACTAAATTCTCTGAAGGAAGCACTTTTGCTACAAACTCATCTACTCCTACGACCAGAAGACTTTCTCAATATCGAGAATCGTTTGCTCAATGGCGCCCTTGGCAAACACCAAAACCTACTACTAATGAAGAATCGCGAAAACCCCATGTGAGAAGTCGTAAGTTTGTGTAACAAAGATAAATATTGAATTCATGGCCAATAACTTCCTTCATAGTATCGGAACATCAAAAAAGCTACCGGTCTTTAAGTATATTTCTGGACAGCGATGAAAACTTCAAGATCTATCGACGCTTCGGATACCTTCATTCCCGTTTACTTCTCCGTAAACAGGATGAGATTCGTCGACTTGAAATGGAGCTAGACGAACTTGATGACCTCGATGAAGCAGAAGACGCACCCGATAAACGACGGGCTAGATCTAGAAATGCAGATGTAGCAGCTGAAAGAAATGAGCTCGCTGAGGATCCAACTCTTCGGACGAGGACCAAAGTTCTGGACGAAATAGAAGCAAAATTAGCCGCGTACGGTGAGCATTCCCAATTGACCACAATCAAAAATTTATGCACGAACTTATGTATCTTAGACGAGCTACTACTCCGGTCTCAGCATGTAAATGGCATGAACCGTCCTGCTGATAGTGATTATCGAAGCGTTGAGCGATACATTTTTGATAAGAAACCTCTTGTTGACGAGGAGCAAGGATTCATATACGAAAAGAATGACCTCATCACCTTGCGTGAGGGAAGAGAAGGAGCATATCTCGATACCATGACCGAAAGGTTCCTCCAAATCTTTCATTGTACATTCTTACAAGTACAATACTAACGTTCTTTCTATGATAAATTCATGGGCTAACGAATGATAGTCAATTTTTTGTACCCCAGAAGACCGAGAAAAGACAACAGATCCAAATCTCCATTTTTATAGCAAGTCCCGAAAAGACATATTCGTAACAAGTCTTCTCGTACTCGTGTTACTCCTTCTTCTCATTCTCCCAGTATTCCTCTTGTACCGGCTCACCGAGCATCATAACCTGGACATCACATATACAGTCAGTATTGGTGTACTACTCATTTTCACACTTCTATTTTCTGCTGTTCTGTCACTTTTTACTCAGGCCAAAAGGCACGAGATATTTGGCGCCGCTGCTGGGTGAGTTTACCTTGCTGATCTATTTGAAACCAGTCTCAGTGAAAAGAAGCTGACCAAACTAGATATTGTGCAGTATTGGTAGTATTTATTAGTAATATTCCGAACACTAATTAATAATCGAGCTTTCGTTCGCTCAGAGTCACTTGGCTGTATTATTTATGTTTGTGAAAGAAGAATAGGAAAAGCATTGGTCATCACTGGAGGGTGCCAGAGATTTTACGGCAGACTTATTTAAATTTGAAATAGATACTGAACTTAATTCTTGCTTCATCTTTTTCGATCAGGACGTTACTCTTCCATGTACTTCAACTAAAAGGCTCCTTTTCCACATTGTCTAATTCCATCCAATTCTCTCAACCACCCCACTCTCCCCTCTGTAAATTGTTCTACCCCGGGTCTCAACTTCGTCTCATGGAGATGAAAATCATCCACAGTTCCAATCCTCAAAATGCTCATTTTTGGAAACCTCGAGCCAACACGATACATGAGCGTACCACAAGTTCCACAAAAGTGATTGGCCATTGTCTCCTTGGTCGCGATGGTCTTGGATTGACTGAAGACTTTCAGATTCTCGCGACCACGAATGTGTTTCAAGTGAGAATCAGCGATAGTGAAGTTAGATGCGAACATCGAGGCCGTGATTTTGCGACAGTCGTGGCAGTGGCAGATGAATGTATTGACTAGGCCAGGACCTTGGGTTGGCTGCCGGGTAGAGTTAGTGTCAAAGTATTGTATCTAGTGTTTTGATTTTAGACTTACGAATGCAAGTTGCACAGAACCACAGAAACATGTTGCCGTTGCTTCATCTTCGTTAGACCACCCGTCGTTTGCTCCGCCGGCGAGGGGGAAGTAAGGCTTGGATTTGTCTGTAGCGGTAGTATCGGCCATTGCTATCAATTGCTTGAATTTCTTTGTTTAATGGTGAAGAAGATCGATAATTAAGAAGAGAGTAAATGCGATAATGAGCAGAGTGTTCTGGGAATTGACTGTGAACGGGATAGTTTATATAGACAATTCGTCGAGGTAGATATCGACGAATAGTCCGTGCACCCGCTGTTTCTAGATTATTAAGCTTTCTGTCTCGCTACCGGAATAGGAGATGTGGATTGCCGCATTAGGAAAATGCCACTGAATGGCATGATCAAAGCGTCATAATCACAACAACCAAGATGCGATGTCTGAATAAGCAAAACATTCGATGCTAGAACCTGGATTAGAAGCTTTCTAGAAATGAAAATGTAAATGACATCAATGAGCGAGGAAGAAAAATGTCAGTGAGATGTATGCTATCATTGCTAGCATCGAATTGTTTAAATATTTTGACCGCTATTAGAATTGGAATGTCAGTCTGGAAGATAATGATAGCCGAGGTAGATCTTGTTTCTACTCTCTGCCTTATACATTTAAGAATGCACATGTGTTCATTGCGCTATTTATGAGGCTCGAAGTAATCTGTTACACCAACAACATACGGTGATCCAGAATCCAGGTACCGGCTACCTTGGGTCAGTCACACCGCGACTTTGTGTAACACTAATTTGCAAACGCGCAAAGGGTCCAAAGAAAAAGAAACACAAAGCCATAGTTCATCAAGTCTATTAAACCAGTACTCATTGGGCAACACTCGGAGCCTGATACTGTAACACAAGCGACTGTTGCCTACTAGATGAAGTCTACAGGAAGAGTGAGACTTATGGATGAGCTTTCATTTGCACAAATTTATCACTGTCTGTCATATCAGTCCAGCTACCTCGAAAGATAATCTAAAGAAAGAACATCATCACGACGCCACCACTAGGGAAAATGTGCAAAGTTTCATCTATTATCTTGCAATCGGCTGGTTGTTTGCTTCTCCTAAATGGCGAGCTTGCACACAAATGGACAAAATGGACCTACCAACTTTGCAGTATGTCTCAAGACGGTAGACTCTGCGGTAACGAAGAAAACCTTAACAGTCTGGGAGACGATTACGGATATCGATCGGGCTCTTGTCTCGTCTGCGACAATGAACAAAGAGCGAGGTCTAATTACGAAGCAACATTAGCTGCTGCTCAAATTCAATACAATTTGGTAGTTAATGCTGCATGGAGCAAGAAACTCGAGGAAGAGCAAGAAGCCTGTTACACAATAGATACGGTAATTCTGACTGCTTGATATAGATTTAGCTGTACTGATCAAGTATCGATGCTAGATTCCATTCATCGAAAGAAAGAAGCGATTCCGCTCCCACCACTACCGCTCTGGCCGCTTCTACCCAAACATGCTACGCTGATGAGCTTATCGATGTATTCCATGGGGGTAGATTGATTCGACTCTTTCTGTTCAATATAGGTTGCAACTCAATTTATCAACTCAGCTTTGGAAATTTCCTTTGAATGGGAGATAAATGGTTATGCATTTTGGTTCAACGCCTGGTGAGGTTAGATATTCAGAGCAGCATAGCGATGCTAAAGATATGTGTTGGCTACGAAAGTTCAAATTACTATCAGTCCGCGTTGTAGCTTAGCAATGAGAAACAGCCGACCTTTGGGTACACCGACTCTCTTCTGAACATTTTTTGTGTGACTCATAGCATCATTCGTGCTGACAACTTTTGATTCTGACTAGATTGTTCGTGGGAAGCCTGGCTCTTGAAGAGATTACCTTTGCTTCGCCTGTATTTTCTCTCTGTTGACTTTGATTTCGAGGAAAAGATAATGAAAGCGAAGCGGGCATGAGAATTCCATAAGAAAACATTTCCAGAGATAGAGACTGCTGAAGCAAGTAGTTCTGTTAAATCGTACTTGGAGCATAAATATCTGACTCAATAAAGTGCTCAGATATTTATCTCCCCTATTCTAGAGCCCGCGAAGTCGCATAGTTTGGCTTTCTGGCATGCACTTATCTCAATGTGATCTCTTGGAAAAACTCTCTGAAAGTAAATACAGACAGACCGTATTGCACAGTGACTCAGACCTTTCAAAGCTCTCTATCTAGAACATTAATTGACCTACAGTCCTACAACTATATGCCACTATCATCTAGATCGCTCTTCCAGTCAATTTAGCGGTTTATGTTCTTCTGTATTATCAAATCTATAGCATATGCGTGTCAGATTCTTCCTCCTGATATTCCAGCTTCAGCCGCTGTACTATTACCTACCTAACTAGAGTTCTGGTCTTTGTCTTCGTTGCATAGCGCACATAACATTGCATTGTGGATAATTCTACTCACTTCGCATAGTATAGTTTCAGATTTGATTTTAGCTATAAGACTCTTGGTAGCCGTAGAGCTCAAAGAGATTCGTTCATCATACAGTAATATGTACACTCAGCTTTGGCATCCCAACAAGAACATCCTCTCATAGTATGATTACATTGTTATACTTTTGTTTTCTTGCGCATCCAATTATATGATCACGCCAACCATATAATGATAGTGAATATTTCATAAGAACGTTTGAACCGCGGATTCATGTAGTTTTCTTTGGATAATACGCATGAACAAATGGTTATGTCTAAAAGGAGAACATTATCGTGTGCTTACTACTTCCAGTCAGCATGAGAAGTTGTTCATTATTGCCCCAATTCTGGGCCAAAATTATGATTTATTCTCTGCTCAATGACACCATTTGACATGAACTGCTATTTTTAGTTGTCTCCCAGAGGTTTTGCATTACATTAGTTCTAGCAGGCCATCATCATGTAGATCTGAAACTTACGTTATATGTGATACTAGGTAAACATAGAAATAGACTATACAGCAAATCTGCTTCTGCGTGGATTTCATAAAGATATATTACTTCAAGGAATATCATGGGATGGAATCTTATTATAAGATCAGAGCAAACAAACACACCATATGATATATCTCAGCTATTTATTCCTCTCCGTATCTCAATAGTAATCCGACTTGTTAGCTTCACCTTGTTCGAGCTTTCTTTATTCACCACCCATCCTCCAGAATTTTTGGGAAATTCAATATCCTGCTATCAACTGGTTTACAAAAGAACTTGCTGAAAACATTTTGTGAATAGGTAATATTCATTCAAGCCCTCGGCTATAAAGTGTCTCCCACACTTTGATGCTCGAGCTTTCATACAATAAAGCAACTTAGAGTTTCAATAGCTTAGCTGTTGATCTGCATCTCATCCTTTCCTGCACTCATTCCTTTTTACTAGATCCATACCAGAAATTTTTAGTTAATTCATCGAATCCACCAAATCAACAATGCCACCACTATCAGATAGTTCTCCCTCCCCAAACAACTCCATCGAGATTGTTACTAGGGCCATTGATGGATTCATGGACAAGTTGCAACTAACTTGGGCTATCAACGCTGCAAAGGGACTTGTCGGTGGGTAACCCATTCCATAAACAACTTTTCTTTCCGTTACCTAAAAACTGCTCGTTTATTTGTTTTGCATAACTAACAACTCCAAGAACTCAAGCCTGATTCTCTGCTCTGCAGAGAAATAGAACTCGCACTCCTCCGTGTTATCGGTCAAACCGTTTCCCCCGACAAAGTTTATCTTCGAATCGGCAATGAATTAAACCTTTTCGATCGGCCTGCCTATCGCGCAGCTAATCCTCTCTTCCACACTATCTTGCTCTGCTGCTATCAAATGATGCAAGGATGGGCCGATGAAGGATGGTTTGAGAATATTCCAACGATTGAACAGAGTTTGCGGGATGTAGCTTACATTGACGCGAGAAGACTTGCTGGTGCAACTGGTATGCGGGCTGATAATTCCTTCTTGGTCTGGAAGTGCGCAGTTTACACTTGCTAACTCCTCTTTAGGACTGTCGACACAGAGAGACTTCGAGGCGTATCGAAGTTTAGAAAGTACAATGTATAATGATCATCGTTTAAGAATGCGTGTTGATACCCAAGTCGAGATGTTAGAGGGGATGATCGCAAGGATGGAGGCTGCGGAGAGCAATCACGATCATAATGATGTAGTTGAGATGGGGAATCGAGGAGAATGATGAAATCTGATGTTACTTGGATATCATCATCGTACTGATATGAGATCTAGAAAAAGGCTTTGGACCCTAGCTCTGGTTTGCAAATTAGCTCTTCTACGGCTTATAGAATAAAAAAACGTGCTCATTGACACCATGATATATCTTTGGCGATATTCTGCATCCATCAGAAATGACGTTCGATGCACGGTGCTCTGCCGAACATCAGACTAGACTGCGGATATAACTAATTATACTACAATGTCCCAGATTACTAATTGAGAAACACAATACCACCAGTGGATGCACAAACTGACGGGACACTACAGAAACAGATGCGTGAATATTCTCTGTTATATCAAATCGTTGATCTTGAAAAATGATTACAATCATTCATTAGATATAAAACAAACAATTGAATAATGAATTTATTAGAATTTTCGAAAATTGAAAAGTGTCCCGTCAATCCATGCACCCACTGTTGTATCAGATATCACAATCAGGCTCAAAGAAGAAAACTTGAATGCCAAAACCACGATTATCAAACAGACTTGTTCAGTGATCAGGACTCGCGTTCACAAAAGGAAAAGTTCCAGCAAAAATCTAATAGCATCGATAACATTCAATCGAAGAATCAGAATAAATCACGTCCGATCTGCAATCTGAAAATCATTCCAAAGCCAACATCCTTATCTATTATCCAGACGCGCAACATATCCCAGAATCCCCCCCTAAGCAACAATAAAACTATGCTAATCAATCAAGCGAACTCTTAAAGCGTAGCTGAAGGCATCTAGAACATCATTCTAGAGTCAGATATCTTTATCTTTTATCGAAATATACAGCATATTACAATTTCCCTTCTAAAAAAACACTGAAGCTGTGTTAATCAATTAAGCGAACTTATGAAGTGTAGCTCAAGGCTCGGGGCTTCTAGATCATCGTTTTAAAGTCAAATACTCTTATCTCTAATTTAGATATGCAAGATATCTCATGTGTTCCACCCTAGAGCTCTTGGAATCGCACTATTACCTCGATAAAGGTTTGATTATGGAACACACTGGGAATGTACCGTAATGTCATGTACGCAGCAGCTTCCGGGGAATCAGTCACGGTAGTAGTATTGAAAGGCAAATTCGTATGCGTTCCCACTAACGTCGCCTACGACTCTAAATTTAACCACTTGAAGCTTTGTAGCCACGATTGGCCGTTCATCTTACTATGCTACGCTGCCGTGAAGTTTAGACGAACTTACTGATTCGTTGAAGATGAGAGACATCATTGCTCACATTCGTTGAGTTCGAGAATTCTTTGTGAAGTCGTGGATAATTTTTCTTCTCTAGAATTTCGATGCTCAGATTGTAAGATTGTAGCTTCGAGCTTTACATGATAGATATATGGTGTATAAACACTTATGGTGGGTGAATGACAATGAGTCATTATGATGTAAATAAATTTTGAGGTATTCTTCCGAGAGAGTGTATCTAGCGGGCTACATCTTTTGACCTAATGTAGAGATATTTATATCCAGGGGTTATTTAATAACTTAGTAACGCTGGAAACTATCAACAATGTAGCCCTGGCTTCCTGCCGGGGGGAGCCTGTCACAAAAAATCTTCCAAGCCCCCTCATCTATCTCAAACAAGCTATCAACATGCAGAATCACCGAAAGAAGAGTAGGATACAAAGAAGAGAAGTTTTCAGTGGTATTCTATATTTGATTTGTTATTATGCTTTTTGGTTTCGTCGGAAATGGCCATTTGTCCCGGTTCGTGAGCCGGATAAACCTACTGAGCGCCGACTATCCCATCATTGCTAGCGCAAATTCAATGGTTCTTCTAATTTAAGCCATCCAAATGCCAGCACTATCCACATCTGATCATTAACACAGGACGAGACAGGCCTAACTAGCCGTCGTGAGCCTCTTTCGTAAAATTGATTCTTCAGAATCCTCACTGTCTCATTTCTCTCCAGCCCCGCTACCACCAATCCCCAATTCCTTGACCTTATCAACTAGTCCTTCTCCCTCCGCAACCTCCACAACTTCAACCCCCTCTTCCCCCTCTCCGCTTCCGCCCTCATCCCCCGCAATTCCCTCCTCCAATCCTTCACCTCCCTCTTTCAAAACCCATTCCACAACTTCAGTCTTATCCGCCAATTCTGCTTCGTAGACTGCATCATGTCCCTTCTGATTCTGGATTGTTGGATCTGCTCCATTTTCTATTAAAACTTTGACTGCTTCTAAATGTCCATTCAGGGCTGCCCAATGTAAAGGTGTGTTTCCAGAGGCGTTTTGCGTGTTGAGTATTTTGAGCATTTGGGGGTTTTGAGGAGAGGGATTAGAGAGGTGTTTTGCGAGGAGGGTGAGAAGTTCTGTTTAGGAGTTAGTTGGATATGAAGTCCAATCTCGGGAGGAGGCAGATTGCGACTGGATAAAGAGGGGAATTACCGTGGTGACCATTGGCGGCAGACATGTGTAACACGCCATTTCCACTCTCACTGTCTCTTGCACTCTCCAACAACTCAGTTGCTGAACATCCCTCCCTTTTACATAATTCCTCTCTTAAAGTCTCGAATTCGTCTTTCTCCCCAACCCGAGCAAAATAAATCAAATCATCGATTTCGTCTTCTGAAAATTTGGGTACCATTTTTCGTAAATATTCTTAGAGGTATTATTGATTTTCGAGTCTACAACGATTTCTTCTTCGTACTCGTGATATATCTCCCTTGAGAGTGCAAATTAAAGTAAACTTTTGCAAAAGACAATGAGGGGTCAATTCAAGCGGCCGCATCAACATCGAAAAAAATTAATTTTCGACATGTATCGTAGTCGGCCAAATAATAATCCGATGAATCTGGGGGCGCTTATCGCGCCTTATCATGATCCCTGCGCATAACTCTAATTATTACACGTGCCAGCCCCTGATACGCATCCCTGAAAGACATCTCACCGGTGTTAGATTCACTCATCCTTCCTTCCAAACCTCATTTGCATTGATTCATTTCCTTTTCTTTTCTTTTGTTCATCTTTTCTTTTTATGATTTATCCCTTATAAACTCACATACGAACCCCCTTCTCTCTTCTCTCCCATCTTCTTTTTGTCGAAAAACTGGAAAAATCATTGGATTAGTAGGGTTAATAGGAAAGAGTATCAACCATGCCTCGACCACGTCTTAATGCTTTCGACTCAAGCGAACCACTTCTCCGAACTACCAATGCTGCCAACGCTGCACGTAGACATATTACGGGATTTTGGGAGGGATTTGTCGATTTTGCTTTCAATGATAATGTGCTTCATGTTGCTATTGGTTTGATGTACGTTTCTCTCCTTAGCCATCTCCTGCATTCACGACCTTCTCCATCCCTTACACGTGACACACTTCCTCAAACAACCGCTTACAAAAACAGAATTGCGCAATCCTTCACAGCTCTTATAACCTCACTTGTCTCTTCTGTTCTCCTCCCACCACTCTCTCTCCTCCCTTTCCTGAACAAGAACCTTGAAGAGAAATTTGCCGTTCTGAGGCCCGGTCCTCATTATGATGGTATGCTTCAAAATCACACCGAGATCGGTGATGGAATTGGAGAGGGAGTGGAAGGAAACGCAACTATGGCTGTAAATATGGGAATGGAATTTTTGTATGGAGCAGGCTATAATACCTTGAAGCAGGCGATAGATGACGGGGCTATTGTTTTAGCTTGGGGGTAGGTTTTTGGTTTCTTTATATTCTCCTTCCTAAGCGCCTTCTTGTCTTATTTCATTATCTTCGTGTTCCTCCTATTTCTTCTATCTCCAACATTACATCTTCCCAATTTCCCCCAGTCTTGCAATAGAGTATCAAACTAACAACCTCTCAAGTTCATTCCTAAACAAAGTGATAAACTTCATAGGCGTTGGTCTCGCTCTTTACGGCATAGCAGGTCTCTACCAATATTTCAGTCAAGACAACGCTATTATCAAACACACTGTCCGTTGTAAATATTGTCGCAAGAAGATTTTCGAGAAGGTGTGTTGTTTCCTCCCTACTTTTCACTCCTTTTCTTTTCTCTCTATTTCTCTTCTTATGAGTTCTTATCCTCTTATTTTATACCTTCTCACTTACTACTCCTCTTCCCTATCACTATTTCCAATCACCCGTCAAACAACTCCAACCACCTAATGAATTTAAACCTGCTCACAATTGTAAACCCCAGGCACAACGCTGCGTATTCTGCACCTCGTGGCAAGATGGCCGCGAAGATCTTCGTCCCGCTGCAGCTACTATCGGATAATTTCTCTTCTTATGCTTCTCAATTCTCCCCCCATTCTCTTTTTGCTCCTATGGCGTACTCCCTCCTGCGCTCCACAACTTCGGCGCAATCTCCATACACCATATATACAATTAACTACATGATTATACGACTACACGACTTTACACCTACACGCGTTCAAACCCCTAACAAAATCAATACATTAAACCAACAATCAGAATGAAAATCAAAAGAAGTCAAAACACAATACACAATACCAAATAGATGCAAAGCAAGACTTTGTAATCTTGCATGTGTATACATGTACCTACTTACATACAAAGCTACACACATACATACAAACAGCACACAATGCATACTCATTTCAGCGAGGAGTTCAGGAAGACAAATTGACCACAACCACAAACCACGGTGTTAAGCAAAGGTACTTTATAGTAGCGAGGGCGTTCTTGAATTTGAATTTAAGTTTCTTTCGTTTCTGGAGTTTGAAGTTTGGGGTTTGGGGTTTAACTTTAAATTTGGCTTTGAGATTGATTCAGTTTGGATATATTTCACTTGGTTTACCGATGTTCGTTCGTTCATTTGTTTGTTCAAACTTCATAGCGAGGAGTTTTATTTGCTTTCTGTGAGATCCTTGATTTGAAAATTGTACTTTTGAGATTGGATGGAAGAAGAAGAGAATATAGATAAAGAATGACAATGGAACTGTTTAGATTTTGGTTTCAAGTTCAGAGTGATATGATGATGGGAACAAATTACCATGGCGTACCGCACTCATACTTCGCATATGATATCAAAGCGTTGGGTCGAAATATTTCATGACAGTAATCTTACTAGGGTGGTTTTATTTACTCAAGAGAACTTAGCTATTTTCAAATCTTGCAATTGGATATCAATTCAATTCGATTCATCAATTCCTATCCTCATCTTAATCCTAAATCCTCCTTGTAAATCACCACCCTTCTTCATCGGTGTTAAATGACAACTACAGTTCCGTCTTCCCACCCTCCACAAACTCCACTTCCCAATCCTCTCCAATAGCTACCTTTGGCGCTCTAACCGAAGCCCAAGCAGCTTTGCTTCCTTCCCCATCATGGTACGTGATCTCGGCCGTTGTGCTGCCCACCTTTACACTCTTCAATCCGCTCCACTCCTTTGGCGCACCAACAACAATAATCTTCTCCACGCCTACTTTCTCCATAGTCTTCAGATATTTATCGGTCAACTTGGCCTTTGTTCCGATATCCTTACTGCTCAATACCCCATTTTCAAAGGAGAAAGAACGATGAATGTAGGCCCCAGATTGATAATCAAATGTCTCACCATCGTCCACATATAATTCTCCGGTTGCCTTTCCTTCTTTGTTGAGGACGAGAACAAGAGTATATGGATCCCATCTCATAAGGCCCGAACTTCTGCGGGGACGATCTTTGCGAGGGATGATATGACCACCTTGCATAAGTAGAGGGATTTTTTCGAGAGGAGCTGCAATTGTAGTTTTCCCCGCACCGGTATAGATAGTATAGTCGAAGTAATCGTAGTAAACTTCACTGTCAGGGATATAGATCTCGACGCTATCGGCACCCTCTGTGACGACTGGCTTAGCCAGTAAACCGGTACTACCGACGAAAAATTGATCATCGATTGCGAATCCGGATTCGTCTTCTGGATATTCGAAGTAGTGTGGTCTGATAATGGGTGTTCCGTCTGTACTGGCTTCATGGAATGCGGTGTACCAGGCAGGAAGAAGAGAATAACGGAGACGGAGAGCTTGGGTTATAATATCCGTGTATGGATCACCGATGAGATATGGCTCACGTCTTCTAGTATCGATATGTGCATGTCCACGGAAGAAGGGGTAGAAAGCACCAGCTTGATACCAACGAGTAAGAAGATCCTTTTCAGGGTTTCCGAAAAATCCACCAACATCTGCACCAGCAAATGGGAAACCTGCAATACCATTGTTAAGAATCATAGGGAACGCAGCTGCGAGATGATCCCAGCTAGCTTGGTTATCACCAGTCCACATAGCTCCCATGCGTTGACTTCCGGCGTAGAAAGAACGAGTGAGAATGAACGGACGGCGAAGTTCACCCTTCTTGCGCTCGACCATTGCTTCATAAGTTGCGTTGACGAAGGTCAAACCGTTGACATTATGAACATCACGGTGCTCCCAGTTTCCGAAATGCAAATTATCTTTGGGCATTGTTGTTTCAGGTCCATTGAAAACCGATGGCTCATTCATATCGTTCCAAAGGAAGAGATTAGGTGTATCAAAAGCAGCCGTCTTGAAGAGACTTTTCCACCATTTGATTGCTGCAGGATTGAATGCGTCAACCCAGTGGGAGGATCCTGGCCAACACCAACCTTCATAGATACTGCCCTCCTTATTGTGGACAGCCAAATCCTTACTCTTTAATTCATCAACAACCTTATAATTTGCTTCATTCTTGATGTGAGGGTCGATGATTGCAACAAGCTTTCGATCGGATTTATCCAAGTGCGACAACATGTCAACGTGGTTTCCGAAAGTGTGAGGATCCCAAGTGAAATATTTCTTTCCATCAGTATACTCGATGTCAAGCCAGATAACATCATATGGGATTTGGAATTTGTCGAACTTTCTGTCAACATCCTTCACATCCTCATCTGTAACATAGTTCCATCGACATTGGTGGTACGCAATGGCAAATTCTTGAGGAAGCTGTGTGAAACCTGTAAGCTCTCCATATGCTTTTGTAACATCCTTTGGTGTTGGTCCAAGGAAGACAAATACATCGATTAAACCACTCTCCGAGAACCAATGAGTTTTTGTATCAGTTTTTCCACTCAAAGGATTGATGGATGCTTTCTCCTTGATAATATCAATCCAAGTCTCGGCTGCGTTCAGCCAAAAGACACCAACTGTTGACGCTGCACGATGTGCTTGCATGAAAGGAATGGCTCCGTATAGAGTCATTTCACTATCCATGATGTACTCGAAAACATCAGCGTTGTATAAACGATAAGGATCTTTATGATTGCCCTCTCCACCTCGGGTTTGCTTCAATGACAAAGGTCCAGCATGTTCTGGGATACCAAAGACATGTTCATATCCGGGAAAGGTAATATCAAGAGAAACACTTTCAGGACCCTTGGGTTTTGAGTCGGTATTTCCACCGAAAGATTCATCCCACCAGGTCGACTCATCTTCACCAGTTTGAACTTCGGCTGATTCTTCTTCGCCTTCTTTCTTTTCTGGCTTCTCAATCTTCGGTCTCCAATGTTCCATGTTCATCAATCCCCGTTCATTAAACTTAATTTGTATCTCGTCATCCCTCTTGAAATCGATTGCAAATGGAGCATGTGTAACTTCCGCCTTGAACTTGCCATCTGGGCCAAATGTAATGTGCGAAACTCCAGGATACTTCTTGTACTCTGCATCCTTACTCAAAGTCAACCCTCCCACAATTGCCCAATTTGCAGCCTCATTATAACGCTCCTTTCTAGCTTTACTACCATGTCTTAACTCAATCTCGCCCGTTTGACGTTTTTCTTCATCAATCGTAACTCTCGCTGATCCCGATTCGAGGAATGAAATGGTAATCGGTAACCTGACCGACTCTCCTCCACTCAATTTCTTGAGGATGGTTCCCTGTAGCTGGCCATCCTTCCATGTTAATGTCTCTGAGGCCAGTCGATAAGGAGCTTGTAAGCTCCAATTATCTCCTACTGCTGTTGCTTGATCCGCATATGCTCGATTTCGTTTGCAGAATCCGGATTGATCGCATGTTTTGAAATTCTCGTGCTTAACAGATACTATTCAAATTGTTAGTGAATTCTACACATAAAGCTGTTGTTGGCATCCTCACTAGCTGGTGTAATCAAGCTGCCAAATGTTGATAACAAAACTAAATATCCTGTCCATTGTGAGGACAGATTTAATGGTGACTTCATGATTGAAAATACATGCAATATTTAGCAATTGCACTCAATTCAGATGAAACCCAGTTGCTAAATAGCTAAATATTGGAACAAATGGCTTGTACAACAGAACCATAAAGAATTGAAGTCTTGGGTTGGGGGGGGGTTTGAGGTTTCCAAGCTGTCCTATTCTACTTCACCAATGACGATCAAAGCTCAGCTCCCCGGTCGTACCTTTCGCATAACATGTGCATAAAGTTTTATTGGTGATACAATTGCCCACGAGCCATGATAGGAAGTTATGCGAGTTACATAAAACTACTCTTTCTGATGCCTCACATCCAAGGTTCTCAAGTAAAGAAAGGGTACCCTTCCGCCCCTCCTGCCAAACCCCACCAAGAGAACCCCACTAAACAACACACCTCAACCTAAAAGAATTTAAAATATGAGTGAAGCCCCCGAATCGATTTTAAAGCACGTCAATCCTAAAACTCAAGCACTCTTAAGAGCATCAGCAAAACACAGAGAAGAATCTACCAGATCAAACGACGATACCATGTCTAACGAACAAACGTAAGTTCTTTCTTCTATCTTTCTATTCCTATGAGAGAGATACTTTCTTTACTCTCGAAAGACAGTTACCCCACGTCGACAAAGTATTAGCGGTGTATACTAACGTTTTTGTGTTGAATAGCTTCATTGCCATCAAGCCAGATGGTGTCCAAGTATGCAAATACCAATATACATAGAGAGAAGAGGATGAAAGAATACTGATTGATATTGAATTCAGCGTGGACTCGTTGGCCCAATCATCAGCCGATTTGAGGCTCGCGGGTAGGATTACATTTCGCAAAGAACACTTGAGCTTTGTTGACATAAGAAACAGTTACAAGCTTGCTGCCATCAAGCTCACCACCCCAGGAAAGGACCATCTCGAGAAGCACTGTAAGTACATGAGGAAATAGACGTTATAGCACTACTGATACTGACACCTTTTCCAGACGCTGATCTCTCCGACAAGCCATTCTTCGCTGGTCTCGTCACCTGTACGTATCTGCCAATCTGAACACACCTACACAACACACACGTATCTAACAATACCTAGACATGAACTCTGGCCCAATCTGCGCCATGGTCTGGGAAGGACGTGATGCCGTCAAGACCGGCCGTAGTAAGTAACCCCTTTCTCTGTTTATCCCACCAACTTCTATCTAACTCTTTCTCTTTAGCCCTCCTCGGTGCCACCAACCCATTGGCCTCTGCCCCAGGTACCATCCGTGGTGACTACGCCATCGATGTCGGACGCAACGTCTGCCACGGTTCCGACTCTGTTGAGAACGCCAAGAAGGAGATCGCTCTCTGGTTCAAGGAGGGTGAGGTTCTCTCATGGAAATCCGCTCAACACGACTGGGTCTACGAGAAGTAGATTAGATTTAATGTTCTGTCATTTACTCCAACAAACAATTAGCTCCAAATATCATATCTGAAGATTGTTTCTGATGATGGTGGGTAGACATATACATGAATAAAAAGTCAATCAACCTCAAGCTATGTATGTGTATGTGAGATTGGGTTTCGTAATCATCTGTGCCATCTTTCTCGTTCCACGTCGAAGTCGTATCTTAATTTCCCGGCCAGCTTCTATCATCTGAATGCACCCGAACACATATATACATTTCCCTTCTAACCATACATGACCATGCCCACGATCTATAGTACATATCATTTCCCCCCTCCCCTTCCTAGCCTCCCAATCCTCCCCATAACACCTGCAAACCAAGGCGCACCCCAAACAGAAACCACTATTCTTACGGGTAACAAAACCTTTGTAATCACATATGCCGTCGCAACTTCTAGTACTATCCTCTTCCCACTCGTATTACTATCTCCTCCCATTTTCCTAATCATTCCTTCACCCAGCTCCACATTCTCTCCTCCATCCCTCTCATCAACCTCATCCGACCTAGACCCCGCAGTATAACCAAACCAGCCTCTCCTCCCAAACCACCTCTCGAACATCCCTTTCGCCTTGTCAACTCTCTCCTCAGGTATCAAATCAGAAGGCAACCATCCCGAATAATGAAACCCGCTCGCGAGGAGCAGGATAGGTACTATAGCAGTAATCTCATGCAGAATTAAAAAAGAAATAATATATGTCTTTGGCGCATTGAGCAATGGCGCTGTATACGGATGTAGAAATTTAGGCAATCGGGATTGCAGTGTTTGCATACGATTCTGCAGGCGGGAACGCGAAGACGAGAAGGAAGTCGCGGATATGGGAGTGTGTGGCTTGGGAGTCGAAGTGAGAGGATGCGTGGAGGAGAAGAATCGTTGGGGAATTCGGGTTTGCTTGGATTTGGAGGGGGCGTGGCGGGGAAGAGGGGAGGTGGTGAAGAAATTTTTGGAGGTGGAAGGGAGGGCGCTTCTGCGGAGACGGCAGATCTGAGGGGTAGACATCACATTGTTTGGATTGGGTTGTGTTGGGGTGAGTTGGGGTGAATGAAAGAGAAGCTGTGCTTGTTCGAGCTTGGAGATTCAATGTCCATCAAGCTGTCCACGCTAGCTTTAGAGCTTGGATTTAAGGTTATGGGGCCGTGCGTACTGATGTCACGGTTGGTTGATAGACGAATCTTATTAGTTTGCTAGTGTATTCATTGATTGTTATTTTATGTTAACATCCATATAAGAATCTCGAGGGTGAGTACTTGTTTTATCATGAAGTGAACATGTTCAACTTCACAAACACTACCATTCCAGCTAGTGGAAAGTTAGGACACTCTATTAGCGAGGTTATCTTGGACGAGAAGAGAATGCAGGTCTCGGAGCCAGAGAATGGTATTACAAGGCTGTCAAGATCCAGTATGACTGTTTGCCGTTGAAAGTTCTCAGCATGCTAGCTTCGATACTGGTAGTCTTTAATGCATTCTTCTCTCCTGCATCTCGATATTTTGAATGTTTACTATTCTACTATACCATAGCCCTGTCTTCTTGATCAATGGTATGGTATGGTTCGTTTTGCGATGTTTATATTGAGTGACGACAGATACTATGATTTCCTTGACTTGCGATTTTCAGATTGTTATTACTCTTCACTTGAGAAGAACTGGACTTCTTGGTATGGCTCGATTGGATATTTTCTTGGTTTCGTTTAAGTGTGATGAGACTAGAATGATAGTGTTAAGTCCATCTCTCAGTCATGGAGATCGATAAATAGCTCGCTTGTAGTCATCAAAGAATTGAGATGAAATCAGTCTTCGCATGGAGATGTAGATCGTTGACACCTTCGATATTTAACCATTATCTTTTCGCATGATATTGTGGAAGGTCTAAATAGTTTTATATATTGAATATCTATAAATTCCTCGCCATGGGAGATTTCCGCAGGCGTACGTAGTGTTGGAAACGATACTGTTTTATATCTGTAAAGTAAATATTCTTTGTTCTTGTTTTTAGCTTGAAATAATAATTTGTTCCTTGAACTTGCATTTATTGCTGGTGAAATACTCTCTGCACTCTTGAGTTCGATGAGTTTATCTGGGTGGTTTCTAGTTTTCAAATCAATTTGTACATGCAGGAACTCGGCTCGGAAATCCCGATGTCAATTATTAATTTCGAAAGCGATAGTTTTACTAGCATGCTGCCGCCCATCTATACATCTGCAATTCATCTTCACTTCTAGCTTGGCCTCTGGGTACGCTATAAAAATATTACATACATCGTGATTCCAACAATCTTAGCTTCAGTGATTAGTTAGTTTCAATTGTTAGCTTCCACATCCATTTTTTCGTCTCTAGATACTCGCACAGTTGCATATCTCATATTTCTCTGCTCTTAAATTTGACAGTTAATTTCAGTACCTCTGGTCTAAAAGTCGCACTGTTGTACAAAAAGAAAATTGACAGTGTAACATATGATAATCCAATATGTCTTAATGGCTTTGTAACGATTCTAATTACATTTGATCAATAATCTCGCTGAAGGCTATCCTATTCCGGATCAATGCGAAATGTACCAAATGAACAAAATACCGGCGGAAACGGAAACTGCCAACAGCCATTCCACCAAAAGTTCTATGAAGCTGACTGTGACTGCGATCTATGATAGTATCTTTGAGTTAGTACAATTTGTATCAAAATCCAGGCAAGATAGTCGAGATAAATCACTCATCTTCTTTTCTTGGGGCCGGTTAGAGAATTCTGGAACTCACGGATACCACGGAAAGATTATTGTCCGCCAGAGGAATAACAGGTGTCAAGTCGGTGACAGAGACTGCATTTGAGATAGTTGGAGCTGCTGTGCTTGTGTGCTCAGGAATGGGGCTCGATTCGTTCTGGCGAAGTTTCGTTTGAACCACTATATGATGCTATTAGTTTCTGGTTGTTTGTGGAAGTTTTTCTCGGAGACTCACTTGCGATGATGAGAATGGGACAAGAATGAAAGAGAAGAGGCTGGAGATGATGATAGTCTTGTTCTTGAATATTGATACTATAGTTGACAAAGGAAAATTAGTGAAATGGATTGTGAAAATAATAGTGAGAACATGATACATACCTGTCAAGATGCAGAGTATCTCTACGACTGATTTAGTGACCAGGATTGAGATTGGTAAGTGTAAAAGTATAAGGCTATTCGTGAAAAATGTAAAGAGCCAATGTTATTGATGCATTGAGAATCATATGTTTACGAGAATGGATGTTTGAAAACTGGACACTTTACAAGACGAAGGAACTTATCTCAGATCAAGTTATCTTGTTCCAATGGTAGGAGCGATGTTGAAATGTATCCTTGAAACGTGTGAAAGTGTGTTTTCTATTCTCAGAAGAAGTAACGTTCGAGTAAATCAAAGAAACGTTAAATCTTAAATCATGCTTCATCATTATACGGTATCTCGCTCCCTACATTTAAATTCTCCACTGTTCAAAAGCTCGCCTTTAATTCATACTCTAGCGAGACTAAAATCTATCATGATCTAAACATCATATACTCCCATCTAATCATCTCTATTCCTTAGACGTCAAACTTTATCTGAGATTCACGCACTCACAGCCTCCGGATGACAACCATCAGGCCGTTGGAAGTTTTGTTGCATATCTGCATTCTTATATATGCTAGCTCGCTACTAGCTCAACACAAGACTACTAGCTCGTATATGCTAGCCTATCGCTAGCTCGGTCAACTACAGGCACTGCGATACATAACTCCAAGCGATGTGCAATACGCACTCAGACGTGCAACAAAACTTCTCAAGACGCGACCCATAAGAAATAACGCTCAATCACCTGATACATTTACCTCTAGTGCGTGATGAGAGCGAATATCCTCAACCGACCCCCTGGAGTCCAGATGGACATCTCAAATGCAGTTTTTATTCTTCTACAGATGACATATACATATATGAGTCTCGTATGAATCGTTCGCGCTCTACAATTCAGCTTCTCGAAATCGGGGAGACGGAGCTGAGCGATCGATTATGTATGTGCGAGCACATGAAATATTTAAGAGTATCATCTACTCCAATACCCAGGTATTCCCTCCCTCGCTTGCACCTAGATGTGGATATATCAGGGAAATATATCTATGATCTATCGAACCAAGTATATCCAAGCCATCGTTTGAATCTCCTTAACAGTAGTTAGTAACTTGTTGGATATCATCTGATAAGTACATATACACATAAATATACGTTCATCATCTTTACATCTCAGACTAAGGATCTCCATCACAACAAACAATTTAGCAATGGATTTACTACCTCAATATTCTACCATCGTACAAATTACAATTATCCAATACATCATGTATATACTCACTATATATATTCTGATATAATAAATATACACTAGATATCATCTATTTCATATTCCATATCCCATATCCCATCACAAGTCCCAACCCCCTTTCTAAATCTCAAACTTCAAGACCCATATCAATATCCATATACAAATTCCTCTAACAATCCCACAAAGTTCCAAAGTTCCATCTATCCTTCATAAATAAAAACTCCCCCACAATATCAACATGAAGCTTAACCCAATCACTGAGATGTAAAATTGTATATACCATTCTTCATTACACTCCACCATAAATCTTTTCGTTTTTCGTTTTTCGTTTTCCGTAACGCTTGGGGGCACTGGTGATTCGAAATATCTACCTGACTAGCATGGTATTAGTATCAATACCGAGTGAAGTCAATGTTCATACCCACAATGCTCATCAACTTTCAAGTATGAAAAACAACAGTAGCAGAGAGAACGAGCGAACAAACAAGCACACAAAAATCACATAAGACCTAGGTAGGTAATTAAAGCTTTTGCATATTTTATCTAAGATTTTATCATTTCCATCATCATCATTGTCATTTCATTTTGTTTCAGGTTTCATTTTCTCTTCAAGTCCAATCATGTGGCATCTCCAGATCCCATCTTCTACTCGCAAAGCATTTCCTTCCTTACATGCCATTTTGCGCTTTAAAACTATCCCAACTCTCGTTCAATGTCGAAAAGACCATGGCGGCAATCATCCTTACTTCTTGGGATGCATCTTGTGGTAACTATAATGATGATTGTTAGCATCCGTTCTCACTATCGCCGATTTCACATCCATCTTCACCCGCGAGGAAAAAGTAACAACGGAGAGAAAACTAACCTTATCAGGATGACACTTCCCAATCGCTTTCATGTAATTAATCTTAACTTTCGAATTAACAACCAATTCATGCAAGCCGACTTTTTTCCAACCACTCCCTTCCCAAAGAACATTTTCCATACTCCCAATTAGCGCTCTCAAATTATCTCGTTTTCCTTCTCTCCACTTGTTAACTCTCTCTTCTACCTTATCCACCAGAGCCAATTTCTCATCATCTGCCTTTTCAGCAGCTTGATTAGCAGCACGTAAACGCAAAACTGCATCCGAGTCGGGAGTTGGAGCTAAGGATGCTGCAGCCGAGGGCTTCGGTCTACATTTTTGAACAGGACGAGATGCTGGTCGAGGAGCGAGAGCTTTATCACAGCGTTGACGACCTTGGATAGCTGTAGCTCCACCAACACCACCTTCAATACAAAGTTTCCAGACATCACTGGCCTCTTTCCATTTCTCTAGTGCTTCTAATGCTTCGGCTTTACTTGCCAAAGCTTTGCCCCAGTATTCTTTCATAGATTTACGGTCATCTGCAGCACCGGTACTTAAGTCGATTATTTCATCTTGACCACGAGAAGGCCCAATGATTTCGATAGCACGATCAGAATCAGATATGGCCTCACGTGGATGGCCGGTTTTGACCGAGCTAATGGATCGTTCAGCAAGTAAGAGGATAATTATTGGATGATTTTGAGGTAAGGGTGAAAGAGATGAGGTGTAAGATGTATGGGCTGCCGAGTAATCACCACGGTCAAAATGTGCTTTGCCTTCCAGGCGATGTTGTGTCGAAGATTTCAGAGCGATGGAAGAAATAGCAGGGATTGTACGTGGAGGTGCCTTTGGCCTAGACGGAATTGGTGTAGAAGGTCTTGATGAGGCTGTCGCTTTCGGCGTTGGCCTTGAAACTGCTGGTGTAGAAGATGGCCTTGGCTGTGATGACCCGAATAGAAGATCTGGTTCAGGTTCTCGTGTGGGTTGAGGAGTGGGTTTTTTCCGCCGAGCAGAGCTTACGTATGCCTGAGCACTTTCTTCTTCTATGGCTTGCCTGTTCACTCGTACCCTAGGAGCCGCTGGGGGTGGAGTAGGTCGACTCTGGGGCCGTGTTTGCTGCCAGCGTGGATTAGACGTATGCCGTTCGGGAGGGAATCTTGCAGCAGCTGGAGAACTGTCACGTGAAGTACCCGAATCAGACGTGGCTGCTTTCGGTTTCCTTGGCTGAGGCCTAGATCCACTTTCTAATGCAAGAGCTTCATCTGTGACGTCAGGAGCGCCTTTAGCAGCTTCAGCTTCAGCTTTCACCCGCCTTGCACGTTGCTCAGACACAGCCTCTCTTTCTGCTGCTTCTCGCATCCATTTCGGTTGGCTGGGATCGGCGTCTGCTTGAAACTCGGCAACCGCTTTCTCAATTTTCTTTTGAGATGTCTTCCAAAAAGAATTCGCGGTCTTGAAAATATTGCTTCCGACAGCAGCAGCAGTTTTGGAAAAGTCATTTTCATTGTTCGGTGAACGATTGTCTTCCCTTCGAGGTTGCTGTGATTGAGACCTTCCTTCTTCTCGCATCCATGCGGGATTGGCCTTCCGCCCATCGCTTGATACGTTCCTCCTTTCCCCATGTGAAGTGGAACCATTCCGGTGACTAGGTTCTTTAGGCTGCGTCTTTGCTTTGGCTTGCGCATGCGCATCGTTCAGTATCCACCCAACAGCTGCTTGAATATCAAGACCAGTGCCACTTTCAGTTAAAGCACGCCTCGACTGTTCTGCCGTGAATCCCATATCCACAAGTTCAGCAACAGCTTTGTCCCAAGGGTCATTAGGTTCTTCATCGTCAGAGCTTGACTCTTCGCGTAATTCCGGCACCACAGGTGTAGACCTCCTCACTTCTTCCACCGGCTTTCCCAGGTCTCCCAAAAAATCGTCATCGTCGGCTGTATTTGAAATCGGTACTGGCACAGAGGTTGATTGTTTCAATTGGCCCAGTCCAAATGGATCATCGTCATCACCAAAATCCCCCGAACTGCTTGTAGGTTGATCCCAGGCCTGAGGGTTACTTAAATCGGGTATTTTGGTTGTGCCAAACGCTGGAGTATGCGTACGACTTGAGGTGGCAGAAGGTGGTGGATAGTGACTTGAATTGTCTACTTTAGTATCTTTGTTGAAGGCCGCGAAAAGATCATCGTCCCCGGAAGCATCCGTACCAGTTCCAATTGGCGGAGGGGACATAGTCGGCGCAAACGGTGATGTGGAAGGATGGCTCGTCATGGCAGGGACTGGTGAAGGCACTGGCGACAACCCGGCCAAATTCTTTCCTGAATTGCTCAATCCATCCCAAAACTGTGTATTTCCAAATTGCGCATCATATTGCCTGCGTTGTTCCTCCTCCTTCTTCCTCTTTTCTTCTTGTAACTTTGCTTGCTGTTGTTGTAACGTCAACGTGTTCGTTTTCGAAGATCCAAAAGATACAAGGTTCGAGAAACTGTCTGGAGCTTTCGTTTTGGGCTGCGCAAATGATTTTGAAGCTCCTGAAGCTTGAGCAGACAGAGGGGTATTCCGTCCAGAGTTCGCAGGCGATGGAGTTGGACGCAACGTGGGATAATAATTGCCTGTGCCAGGTGATACTTTGTTTTGTTTCGTGTTCGAGGTAGAAGACCAATCTAGACCATTGAGATCATCCATTTTTAGACGTAACAGGAAAAGACTGGATGCATGAAATGCGCAAAAGGCTAAAAGATATGCGACGGGAATCAATTAGAGGGGAAGTCGCTATTCAGGTATTTGCGGCAGGATATTGATGAAACCATTGAACACTGATGATGACGTTCCTTCCCAAGTGATATTGCGTCTGATGAAAGTTTCGCTTACCGTAGACGTCATGTCACGCTTTTCTTTTTTCCTTTCGGCGACAATGGCGAATGAATGACCGACCTTAAAGTTCAGGCTGCAACTATTGGGCTTCAATCCTCTGTGCGAGTGCGAGCACAAACCAATATTTCCCAGCACAATGGCCCAAAGGGTTGATCTCCCGAAAGAGAAATGAAGCTTATAAAGCTTTACGATTTTGGCCTTGATAGCTTCGGAGGCTTCTGTTAGCTGTTCTTTTAGGATGAATTTGAGTTTCTCTACTTTCCGTTCTTTCGGTCAACCAAATTAATTCAATTCAAATCAAATCAAATCAGTATCTAATCAGTATCTAATCAGTATCAATGTTGATTCAAGATGCACTCATCCCATTAGACCCTCCGCCTCCGAGTGAGATCAGCCGAAGAATTTCCCCTTCATTTCAGTCTGGCTAAGTCTGGCTACAGCTATGTTTGGCTATGTCTGGCTACATCGATATGGATGGATGATGGATGTCTGGCTATGTCTGGCTATGTGGAAAAGGCTAAAGCTTCGTGTGATAATTAATCTTCTTTTGCTCCAGATGCTCCCTTTGCTCCGTGCAGTCACTACTCACTACTCACTACTCACTACTCAGCACTCACGACTCACTACAAAAGTAATCATTGCACGACGGGAGCAAATCTTACCAAACTGAGGTATTAATTCCATGAAACACTTTCTCACACAAAAATCTGGAAAATCGGAGAGTAAGGGAATTCTAGACCATAGACCATACCTATTCACAATCATATTACATTATTATCATATGATATGATACATATTTCCCATCTTTCCCTTCCGTCTTCAAGTCTTCCAGGGTCTACTAGCTATTCGTTCGGTATTCCTCAATCCGTCAATAGAGCACCAACATAGCCGATGGGAAATATATTAATTTATATTGAAGATCCAAATTACGCTTTCTGGCGACAATAGAAGAATAACCCGCCCAGACTCCAGAGTGCACAATTACATGTGAGTATGGATAATGTATTAAATTACGTATGTGTTTGGGTCAGTATTGTCACTGAAGGGTCACTGAACGGATGTAAAATCCCAATTGAGTTGAATCCATGCTAACCGGTCGTCCGTACCGTACCGATGGTAGAACTGCACTTCGTAACGATATAGAGAGCTCGACGTAACCAACCACATGGAGAAGTAACGTCAGCGGCAATGAGAGATGAAATTCAAGGGAAACTTGGAGGCAGATCTCGTCACCTGTTTCGGGGACCATTCACTTCCCCATTCTCTCTTGATAGAAAGAACAGTGGATTGAAACGGCTCGTGAGTCAACCAGCAGCTATGCAGGAAGGTGCATGAATAGATCATCGATTTCCATACTCGGTTTCAGGACATGTTGCAATTTACGCCAAATTTAAAATCTGTTCATGATGTGCACCGTGATTAAACCTTTTTTTTCCCAAACCCCATCTTTGAGTTAATGGGCAATGAAGGGTTGATCGATACTCGAATGGTAAGATCGTTAGCAGAAGGTGCCGAGGGATTTGATATCAGCACAAGCCCATCTGTGCCTCTTTCTTCATACTATCCATCCCTCGTAACGGGTGCTACCCTTCGTAAGGTTCATGTCGTCTTAAATCCTACCTTCCTCTTTAACCTCCTTGTCATCATCTTATCTCTCCTGATCGAATCTCTCATCTCTCATCCCTCGCCACCTTTCAATAGATCCAAGAATCCTACTACTCCCTCATCTTCGTCCTCCTCACTACATTAAGGAATTTGGGTGAATCATTACTACCTAGGTACTTTCAAGAAATGTTTACTGTTTAGCTACTTTCATAATCATAGCATCCCGCCCATCACAGACTAAAATTCTCACTATTTATCCGCGAGCCGACCCACTGGAACCCTTGAAATATGGATCTTAAGTTTCCATTCGTTACTCGTACCTGCATATTCGGGATGGGGATGGAATAGTTGTGCTCGGTGCTAAAGGCCTAAAATCCCGGTTCAATATGACTCTCTGGGACAAGATGCCGATGCCAATCATGTCAAGCCTCATTATTTATGTATGAGAAGCTTTCCATAACAGTGTAGGTAATCACATACAAGGTAGACATGCAGTGTCCACGGACTCGGAAAACTAGAAGCGATTTAGTAAAGACTTAGAAGGGTAGTAGATATGGGGTCACTTACGTCGGTACCGTATTTTGGGGCTGAATCCGTGTTTCCAAGTCTCTGAAGGGTTGAAGCTGGAGCCCTCGAAGCTTCTGTATTATGAAGCATCCACTACTCCACCCAGCAATCGAACAGGCGAGAGAGGGAAGGCTTACCCGTACCGAAGTGTCAAGAAACTGTAATAGATGAACCCACACTGTGTAACAACTAATCATGGTCATCGTCGCCCACCATAATTTGGCCTTCATGATCGTACCTAGACGCCTATTACCAAGCTTGAACAAATTCCCGAGTATCCATGAATCGTGTCAGGCATGGTATGTATGGTCAACGGAAGTTCCGTAGATGGCGTGAGGCGTTTTCGGATAATCGCGATTCCCATCCAATCCTCCAATCCCACTAGCTGGTACAATGTAGGCTTGGACCCAAGCTCCCATTACTCCCTATCAGCCAATTAATCCTAGACATTGAACGTGAATCCATAACTTCTACCAGCGTAGTATTATTCCTCAGGAAGCAGTACATAATCCCAAGCACAAATCAACTTCTCCATTCCCACAGAGTACGCCATCGCCGTTGCTTCTTTGTGTTGAACCCTGGAAAATCGCAATGATGTAGACTGGGGAACGAGTAAGTCAACGTCGCTTCGTCCATTTGGGCGGTATTAGGGACTTTCTCCCGGACTTGTCCTTGGTCGATTTACGATCTGTGAAGTTTCGTTGGACAATGGCGTTCAGCATTAGTCGGCACTCGCTGAAAACTAACCACATAGGTTGAAGTTTTAGTAATAGTCGCATGCTGCGCAGGCTCAAGAGTGACGATGGCGTTGAGGCTCGAACCGTTACTTAGGTAGTTCAAACTGGCCATCAATCATCTCGGTTTGCACGAAATTCCCCGTATGCAGGAATGAATAGTTTGGCCCGTTTTGCGCAAGGAATACAATAAGCAAATGAGGACAAATCAACGCCTCACATTCACATTGCCTCATGCATGGAGAAAGGAATTTAGCCGGTAATCAATATGTCACCGGCCTTCTCGGTTTATGGATCTTTCTTAAAATTCAAGTACGCAACGCATTTTGGTGTACGTTCTGCATGGAGTAATGCCCAGGGAGTCTCGGTGGCTTGTTAGAAGTGTATTCTTGTTCTCTTACAGATCCCGAAAGTCTATCGGCCCCTAACTGAGTTTGACCCCTCCCTTAACGTCGTCGTGCGTGTGGATCTCGCATCATCCAGATTGCTTTGCTAATCTTGACATCCTAAGAACCGACAGGAATATATTTGTTTATATTGCACTCAGTAATCATTCCTTCGTAAATGTTTTCATCTTGATGATCTAATCCTACATCACCATTCCGTATATACTACAGCCAATTAATTATACATTATCTGTCCACACAGATTGCATGCCTATAGAGGTATTTATTCACCATCAACTTCTTTTTGACTTGATGAAGAAGCTCTGTACTCTCCCCATGGTCTTAGATATCATAATAACTGGCTGTATTTGATCCTCCCGGTACGACTAGACCCACGAATCTACCTTACCATCCACCACGTTCTTGTAAATCATAACTTTCAACTTGGATTCGATACGTACAAATCGAGATAGGAACGTGAAGCTAACCATAGTACACACCAGCCGGTATACCTAAGTATACTTACCGGAAGACTATAGATGTTACCCGAATACCTAATACCTACATCTTAATCGCTGTTGTCTCCACTATCAAACATAGATCTTGCACCTCGTACCAATAGTATTACCCATCTAGGCCTATTGTGTGCCATTGGGAGCTTCAAGCATTAGAATTGCTGAAACCTGATATCAGCAAATCAAGTCAAATATAAATCAAAGCAAAGCAAAGCACAGCAAAGCACAGCAAAGCAAAGCAGAGTAGAGCAGCTTTTCATCCGATATTATCCAGCTCCAATTTGATTCTTGATAGACTTTTTCCGGGTACTCGACGAGGGCCTGTTTTTATTGAATGCCGGGTTCGTGCGCAAAGCACTTTTCTTCGCCAAAATTCACCTATTTTAGAATTCAATATTAAATTGATTACTATTATTATATTTTTTTTAGATTTTATATATAAACGGATTTCAATACAAATTTTGATAATATAATTCTTTTTTTCTTATAAAATCCTTATAATTTGATCAAAATCTATAATGAATTTTCAATATTTTAAATTATTATAGAAAATAAGTATTAGAATTCTATAGCAATATTTATCAATCAATATAATTCTAAATTCAATATTCTTAGAATTAAAATAATCATTGATTCAATTTTTATATACGATTTTAATTTGAAAGTTTTACTATATTTATTGAAATTATTATATATTTATAAAAACATGAAATAAAGTATAGTTTTGATAACAAAATTCGCTTAAATTTCAGCCCGGTATTCAATAGAAACAGACCCTCGTATATGCCATCAATTTCTTACAAGGTCCTTCCTACTATTCACAATCATCACTGCCAATGATCCTTTAGCCACCTCTTCCTCCACTATTCACAATCCACTATTCCTAATATCACCGCATTTACAGTTGGTACCTTACCTTATTCTGTGCTTATCTACGGGAAAAGTCGAGGAGAAAACTGGAGGTGGGAATCCGATCAAAATTGTTCTGGAGTCTGGACCTGGTCAAAAAGAAAAGAGACGAGACGATCATAGCACATTCATTAGTACTTCATACGAATCCATACGAAGAAGCACTCTTTTCTCACCTAATAATACAACACCAGCCATACACAGATCATACATCGTACATCATACATACATAACATACGTCTTCTATTCCAGATTCGAACATCTTTCTTTCTTCCTGCCAAAGATCATCTCTCTTCGTCTCTCTCTCTCTCACGCTCACTCGCTCACTCATCTACTCACTCTCACTCTCTCATCCTCACTCACACACACGCATATCCTTTGCCTACAACGAAAGGAATATATAAAACTCGTACATACCATACCATACCTACATAAGTCCTGGGGTCCAATCACGTTCCTATCTCCTGTATGAGGTACCACTTACTACATACATACTTGCTCACATACGGAAACATATAACTAATCGGAACAATTCATCCAACGCTCATTATTCCTTAATTTGTTATCACTTGCTACCTATTCCTTCGTGCTTTCGATTATCCTTCCTTCCTCTTTGGAAAATTAAGAAAAATTTATTATTAGTATCCACAGTTACGACTCTCACTCACTCACTATCCCATCCCATCCTATCCTATCTCGCTCGCTCGCTCGCTCGCTCTCTGTCTCTCTCTACTACTACACTACAGTAGTGCCCTCTCTACTTTCCCCCACTTACTATCCACACCAAAAGTCTCGGGCAACCATCAAATCATTTTTCTCTTCCTTCTTCCCTCTTCCGCGGTGTGAACCCGTCGATCCCCATTCCCGAGACAACATTTCAAACGCAAGGACCTAATATCGACCTACTCCGTAAATCTATAGCTATCCAAGGGAAAGGATCGAGTAATTACAGATATCTACAAGGGCCGCAAGGACTACAAAGCCCCCTCCCCTCTCCAAACCAGCTACGGGCTTATCGAAACCAGAGCGCCGTCTGTACTGTGCATTTGCCAACAACGATAATCAAAAAGGCCCCGTTACGAGAAAAAAAAGTGATTCGAATTAAAATAAAATAAAAAGACCGACCTAGCTTTTCCGCAGATTAACAGGGCATCCGGTGATTGTGACCAAGTACGGCCAGCCAACGAAACTACGAGTTATCTACCAGGGGACGAAAAGGACGCACTGCGCTGCATCATACAGGGCATCTGCATAAAGAAGGCATACCGACCAAGCAAGGGGAGACGTTTAAATACGGAAGTATGGGCCTCTTTTCACGCAAAGAAAAGACTTCTCCTTCGAATGGTTCATCATCAAGAACAAACTCTACACAATTAACTGAAGTTCAATCTTTTCGCTCATCACAATCCTCACTAAAATCACCCTCCACTCCTGGCTTCTCAAGAATGTCTATCCCCACCATACCCAAGATCGCACTTCCCAAGGCACCAGATCCAAATGTCGACCCAGCTGGATATTTGAGGAGCATTGGTGCTGTACGGGAAAGATGTGGCATCGTATTGGAGAAGGCGAAGAAGAATGATTTGAATCATTTCGAAGTTGATATGGGAAGATTTAAAGATACCACAAAGTTTGTCGTCTCTGTGATCAAGGTATGTATTCACATCTCCACTGCACACTGTACACTGCACCGGTGCAAAAGATCTCGTTCCTAATGTCTGTTGTGATTGTAGCGCGATTTTGCACCCGATTACAACGCCATTCCCCCTCACGGCCGATGGCAACATTTCAACGTGGGAGGTAGAGATAGAATCGGAGAACTCTTAGGAAGTTGGCCAAGCCAAGTTGATCCTTCCGAACGTTGTCGCCGAATTCTCGATCTCTTCCTCGTATCCGTCCTACTCGATGCTGGCGCCGGTACATCATGGAAGTACAAGAGTGTTGAGAGTGGTCGCACATACAGGAGAAGTGAAGGCTTGGCAATTGCCAGCTTGGAAATGTTCAAGGCTGGTACCTTCAGTAGTGATCCAGAACAACCACACCAAGTCGATGCAGATGGATTGTCACGATTGACTGTGGAGATCATGAGCTCAGGTCTACAAGTCACTGAGCAGAATCCGATTGCTGGTTTGGCAGGTAGAACTGGTTTACTGGTCAAACTTGCTAAAGCTTTACGAAATCCTTCTCTCTTTGGTGTAGATGCTAGACCTGGAAACATGCTAGGTACGTAATATCCTTTTAACATTTTGCAGCATCATATTCTAACATTCACAGATTTCCTCATCTCCCATCCTTCTACACAAGCCGCATCTGTACCAATCGTTCCTCTACCCACCTTGTGGAGTGTCCTGATTGATGGTCTTGCACCAATCTGGCCAGCATCTCGCACAGAAGTTGATGGTACATCCATCGGTGATGCATGGCGTTTAACTACCATGCCTGCAGATGCCGCAACCCCTCTCTGGGAGACAATTGTTCCTTTCCACAAACTTTCTCAGTGGCTTTGTTACTCTCTGATGCAACCAATGACTAAGCTCATGAACATACATTTCGCCGGAGCTGAATTGTTGACTGGTTTACCCGAATATCGAAATGGAGGTCTGTTCATTGATACTGGCGTATTGACGCTGAGAAGAGATGAAACAAAGAGAGGCCTCGAAGCATTCCACCGAAATGCAGAGAGAGAAGGCAAACCAAGTTTGGAAGTCGTTCCAATGTTCACACCAGATGATGATGTGATTGTTGAGTGGAGAGCTGTGACCGTTGGGTTCCTAGACTTGTTATTGGAAGAGGTCAATACCAGTCTAGGACTTTTCGGTCAAGATAAGTTATCTCTGCCACAGATGTTGGAGGCTGGCAGCTGGAAGGTATGTCACATCGATTTATCCATTCTGTACCATTGTACTAACAACACAAATAGGGAGGCAGAGAAATGGCCGAAATCTCACGACCTAACACTCAGTGTCCACCAATTGCTATCCTCAGTGATGGAACAGTCTTTTAATTCGCTTCGTACTCGCTTTGCCCTTTTTCGCATTCACTACTTTTTTCGAACCGCTGGCTAGGGTTTTACGACGAGATGAAAAATGACATATGCGAGTTGTTTACCTTTTATTCTCCTACATTCTGTCTGCTTTGCTTGCACTTGCGCGAACTGGAATTCAATGAAAGGATGTCAGAACTACGCCTGATACCCTTTTGTGACTGCGATGCGAGCGAGATTTCAACTTCGGTCTACTACTACTTGGCTTTTGGATTGAACGAAAGACATTTTTACATACAATAAATTACATTACATAAAATTATACGGCACATATTGGACGGGCAGGGCAACTGATGGAGGGATGAATGGATGAATGGATGGATAGGTGGCAAGGAAAATTCTAAATTCGAAGATTGCCATCATGGATGGCGGTGGTGGTGGTGGTGGTGGTATTCTTTGTTTGTCTTCTGAATCATTGTGTTATTGAGATATAGGTTTGGTTGAGTAATTGGGTCGGAGAAGTACATGTACTATTTGGAAGGAGATATTGGAAGGAATGGATGGGTGGGTGTTTGGCCTGGGTTGATCGTCACGGCGGTCAGTCAGATGTTTCGGGGATTAGCCCCAATCTTACATACAAATGGAAGAGAATAATTGAATATCTGTCAAACCACTTTTTTTCGCTGCTTACATTTATTGATCATTTCGACGTTTCAGATGCTGGTAAGAATTCCGGGCATGAGAAAATCTCCGTGGATTTCAAGATACTGGGAAGTTTCCCTGCATCCCGCGTTCCCGTTGTTACAGTGGTACCTGTTGCAATCCGGTCTGAGCTTGTCCGTCACATCACATCATGTCTCCACTATCACATTGCTCAAATTACTGGCGGGTCAACTCTCTATCACTTATCACAAACATCATAATTTGCAGTTGATGTATTAAGTAGTATATCCGTTCACTCGGATCCGGCTAGTCTTTCTTGCCATGCACGAAGATGAGATAGCTTCATCTCAATCCTAGTTGCAAGAACATTCCATGGAGGATATGATTATCATACTATTCTGTGATTCCTTCCTTGCTGCTATAGGCTAGACTAGTTGATATCTCATCATTCATGTCTTTTGTTTATCATTCGCCCTCGCTACCTACCTACCTACTTATTTTTGTTGTTCTTTTTCTCTGGTTGGGCTCATTTTTTCGTACACACAAATGCAAGTACGACCTATTCGGGAAATTGTTAATTACCGAGTTCGGAGAATTTACTCGGCTGATTTGAGAATCATACCACTTAGATTGGAGCGTTAGTAATCCTTATTTTATTTGACTGAGACATTCTTGCGAGTTGTATACCGAGGTTCATACCGAAGTAGGAAATGTATTAATTCATGTTTCCAGAAAAGTTTCTGTTCTGTACTATCTCCTGGCAAATGTTGATGGGCTTCAATACCTAGATTAGCATAGATCAACGGATGCGTGAAGGAAACGATGAAATATGATAGGATCGGCCATGGATCTTCGGATACGGAGATTTGGTGGGGACCACGAAGAAAGTTAAAGTGCCATTCCACATTGGCGGGTACAACCGGTCCTGATTAGTGCTAGAACATATTAAATTCACACAGAATGAAAAGGTATATTCTAGGAGATCGCCTATGGGCTTGGGGGCTTGGATTCTTTGGTTTGTGAAGATTAGAAATCGAACCCAAGAGGCAACATTACGGCATGCAATTTTGCCAAGATGAAGGAACTGTGGTTGTGGGATTTATGACAGCTCATGAAGATAAGATTTTTGGTCGTTGGTAGTGTATGATATTGGCCCCCCACGCGGCTGGATTCAATAAGCACGTGCGTCTGGGTGCAAATGGGTGCAAAGGATTGCATTACTTGTATCGTGCGCTTAAACGTGGTCTGGGGAAATGAGACCGTTATGTCGGAGCCCGGATTGCGACGCCATGTGAGACCTGAGTTTGTTTTGGGGGTAATGGGGGACTTGTAGAATTGTCCGTTGGGAGATGTTTCGAAGATGATTTTAGAGAAGAAAAAGAAAAGAAGATGGGTATTTTTGGAGAGTATGGAAATTGGATGGTGATCCTCATCAAGCATCTTCTTTTTGGAATAGACGAGATTGGATGGCACACGTACTCAGGTCTAAAGCGGGGGTTGGGTGGTGGTGCATGGGGGGAAACGTGGTAGAACCGCGTGGAACGTGTTAAAAACGTGAGAAGAACGTGGGATGTGTATACGGGTACCGAGATGGGGTTGGACTGCAATAAGCGAAGGATTGGGTATCGAATAGTGCAAATGAGCTCCGTGTCAGTCGTTCGGGACATGTCTCAGTACATCCATCCAAGGTCCGTGACTTTAACAATGGTGTTTAGAATGGCCTAATCAGGTGCGGGTTTTTTTCACCGCTGTGCTACTGCAATCGAAAGCAGTACCAGAGCGAGAAACCAGATCCATATCAGAGCGTCAAACGGACATGAATACATTGGGGTGAATAAGCTCTGGGATGAATGTAAGGTTTTCTATCCCATATATCTGCATTCAAGCGAATGATACTTACGAGCTGATTCATTCTGGCTGCTCGGTCTATAATACAAGCTTTAGAACACAATTTGTGGGATGAGAAAATTTAGTACGTATGCATTCATTCATTCAACTACAAAGCTAGTTCGATTAGGAGGTGCAGTCTTTAATGGAAATTCACCGGAAAGGAGAACTCTCCGCTGAGCTTGACTCGTGCTATCTAGGATTCATCAAGGAAATAAATTAAAATGCTAGTATGATGGCTCTAGAAACAATAAGCGATGCTGTTTAGCTCCAGGTAGTTCCCGATAAGTCATCACGAGCCCTATCACAATTAAATTTTCCGGTGTGAGTATAGCAGAGGCCAGCGATCCCCGTTGCCCACATGGCCCCAGACTCCCACATGACAATAGTAAGGTCCCACAACTCCATGATCTTCTGTTCCTGGGGCAAGGCTATTTCAGCCGCGAGGACAGCTCCAACGAATTCACTTTCAAAGGGTAGACCATTCCCCCCTCTTACATACGCAATGACTGGATTAACAAGGAGTTCAACAACACTTCGAGTTTCTGGCAACGGGTTCGAGGAAACGATAGATTGAAGCCGCGCCTCGGCATTAATAAGGGCACGCTCACTACGCTCGATCTTGGTACCACAGGCTCGGAAGTGCTCCAATGATGGCCTTTCTTGCGGGACTGTGGGAAGGATTCCTCTGCTCACAGTGTCAAGGTCAGTTCGACCAAGGAGGGAAATGGGTCTATGGCGACAGTTTGCAAGCTGCCACCAATGTGTAAATAAAATGCACAAAGCGGCAGGATTGAAGGGGTCGTTATCGCGATACCATATTATCGCCCCCATGAAACGCGAGTATACTTCGGCCAGTGGCTCTTCGTCCAACGATCCCCCTGTAAGCGTCGGAATGATGTTGCTAATCTCACCACATGCTATATCGGCTCCCAAATCAATCCAGTCATGTACTACGCATCCCAGACCGGCCATCGCCGCCATCTGCTCACCACCACCACCATCGTAGTAAACGTGACAAAACACAGCATCCGCAAGCTTATAGCGGGCCAATCGGGCAAGATCGTTCCATATAACTATACACGGGCGGGAGCGACCCGGATCGGTATCCTCGATAATGGTCTTTTGTCGTAAGCATGAGTAGTTGCAACCCTTGACAACTCGAATGTCAGTGATATGCTCGCCAGCGGAGACGGACGCTTCAGCAATAGCAGCCACTTCAGAAAATGTGGAAGCTAATTTTCCCGCCATTGCAACACTATCTTTGCCAATCGAGTAATCAAGGACGAAACCCGAGTCCATTATCGCCCATAGGCCAGATATTGACCCGCCATAGACACCGCGATTATAACCAACCGCCATCGAGAAGATGCTAGTGTTAAGTAGTGGACCCTCGCAATCCTCCCCCGCGAGGACGTCAATGGTAGCCTGGTCAGTTGAAAGTGCCACCCCGCTCAACTTTGGAGGGAGAGGTTTTCGGACAGAGCACCAGGTTGGTATGATCGCTTCGTGTACCTCGGCAAACACGAGACGCTCTGTGATGCCTGTCTCGATCACTTTATTTCGAGCGGCCAAGAGCTCTGCAGCATCTGAGAGCATTCCCATGGCGCAATCAACAGCATCTGCAACACGTGCGTTGCGTATCCTAGAGATATCGGTAGCGGCGCCCAGAACTCCTCCGGTTCGAGGGGTATCGATCCGACGAGCCAAGGCAACAATCGTAGTAAGAGTTTTTGTTTCCGCCGAGTAGGTTTGGGAAAACTTGCTAGATTCTGCATGTAGAGGGGAAATGCCGTGGGTCTTCAATGCCCACGAGGGTGCTCCAAGTGGACATTGCATAGTGGCTCCTTCTGCAACTACATGAGTGGCTTCCCACACTGAAGTAAGTCGAATGGTAGCGGCAGGATCTGGTGCTGAGGATTCACCCGTTCGCTCACTCCAATGAGACACAACGGGTAGACAATCAAACGCAGGCGAACGACTCAAACCACCACTTACAACCAGTCCAGGGACAAGATCAGATAAGAATTTTTGTTCAGTTACGGGCAGTCTAATCTCCTTTGAACGAGAGAGAATCTGATCAAGTTTTGTCTGGGCCTCGCTATCTGCTATGTGTATATGGCGCGCTTTGCGGTATCCCGGCTCTAGCGGCGAGATTTCTGCGATGTTGCAGAGAAAATCTGTTGCATCTCGACATGACATTCGTGTCCCAAAAGACGGCTGTTCTGCAGCCCGGGGGTCGTCGAGTCCGCCGCGACTGACTGGTTCTGAGAGAACTTCTAGTCGAGCATTGTAAGGCATTTTTTCACGAATAGATTTCAGTATCTTTTATGTGAAAGATTGGAAAATCTGTAGAGGGATTTCGATCTCTTGCTTGATGATCGAATAACGAATTTTCACAGTTCTATAGGTCCACTATTTATCTTTCTTGCTTTCTCTTTTATTGTGTCACCAAGTCCTGTGATACGATCGGAAGTTTAGTGATTCCCAGGCGCCGCTGAATATATTTCGTTACTTTACACAGCATGATGTGTGTTACATGAGGGCTTTATCGAAGGTTGAACATCTGACCGTCGGGTGGAGAGCTGGATATCTGCTTGGCAATGCGCTAGCTTACAGAATGGCTTGCGTCTGACTGAGGAGAAAGAGAATGCATCGTGTACTGAGTCATGTTTCGGTCCCCGGCTTTACTTTTTGGGATGGAAATGTTTGGGTCGGACTAGATTCTGTCATTTTCAGAGTCTTGTATGGGTTCTCAGCTTGAGGAATCAAGCCTGAAGGCTTTTGTTTTGTTTTTGGATCGGTCGGATCGAGTGATTGAGTACTCGGATTGTATGCAGGGTTTTTGGCTTGGTCTTTACATCTTCATGGTACTTCTTTGAAATGAGTATAATAATATCTCGCCGCCATTTTCTTTTTTAAAATCCTTTACCCCGCGTTAAGATTCCCTGGGAAATAGATGGTTGGATTTGGACACAGATAAACATACATAACAGCGTTCGTTACGTTACAAATCCAACATCAACATCCCACGCTTGGTAAAATAGATATGTAACGTAACGTACGCTGTAGATGATGAAACTATGTATGTCATGCATGATACTCGCAGATGGGGAAAATTCCCGAATGCGCAGGGTTTGTACGAGGTGGGGGGGCTGCTGAATCTGATTCTGCGATACTTGGGAGTGGCTGGGTTTGGGGTTGTGGCTTGGGGTTGGAGGCTGAGGGGGGAGGGGGGAGGAGATGTCCGGGATGTGCTTGTGGTGCTTGTAGTGGTAAATTCAAATGTAGATGGGGTGAGTGTTGGAGCTTTTTGGGTTTGTATATCACTTTGTTTTGTTTCTATTATTCTGGTTGTGGCTTTTCTTATTTTCATTGCTATTGTTATTGCTATGATGACTTACGCGAAGTCTTTACAACTAATACTATATTAACGGAGGGTGTTTTCAATCTTATCGTTCTGCGGACCGTGGTAGTTTAAGTGCTTCAGGACTTCTGTTGTCATGCTATGTTCACTTGTCGACTTTCTATCGCATCTATTGTTTCTTGTCTACCTTGTCTGTTGGCTCTCAAATTATCTCTTTTGAAAGGATTTTTTTTTTGAGTTGTTGTGTTTCATTATTCTTGCTGGGGAGAGAACTCATTAGTTACTTGTTGAGCAAAACTATGGTCATTCTATATAGAGCGAAGTTCTACTTAGATGGTTTATATAGACATTTGAAAAAGAACCTCGCGTGTTACATGAAAATTGTAGAGATATACTTCCCGCCATTGAAAGGAAACCGAAAAGTATATAAAGAGGACTCGGAATTGTCAGACAAGGTCAATTACGTGATATTCCCAGTGGTAGAAAATCTACATCATGATTTCCGGGAAGTTGAGATGAAGATACTATGTGCTCCAGCATGCATAGAATCTAGACCGTTCTCTACGCCTTATACGCTCTTTCTAAAAATAATTCCACTTTTTCCAAGCAATTTTACTGTTGTCGCTACTTTGTTACTCATTGTCGTTGTTATCGTAATTGTCATGTTTTAATTGTTGAACATCAACAACAGTACTGAGTGTAATATTCATTCGATGACGACATGAGATAAAAATGCCGCCGCTTGTTTGCGAGGTTACTTAGGTCGTGATTCTTGTTGAAGTTTGACTAGGTCGGCAGATACAGATGGCTTGAAGATCCCACCCGCTCATTATCCCTGTAAATTTTGCAATGAAAGCACTGCTTTCATTTGGTGTTGTTGAGCTGTGGAAATCTGGGGTTTAAATATATGCAGATGGGGATTTTTGGTTCTTGGGGATGAGGGGTTTTAGCTGGTTGTGGTCAGGTAGTTGACGAGTGGACTCATTTAAATTTACTATCGGGAGTGCTGATAGTGTTATCACTTTATAACAATGCCAAAAGAAACAGCGAAGATTCCGCTCGAATGATAGCGAATATAGAATTTTACCATTGAAGTCTTGATAGTATTTGATTCTTTACAACTTATAGTTTGTAGCGTCCGCGCAAAGCTAGAAAGTCTATCACTCCCATAGCCAACAATCAGGTATTATCCCTTCAAACCTTTAGCTCTTTCAGGCAAGAGAATCAAATCATACTTACCTCCAAAGCCCTTCGCAAACACCCATATCTATACTCCCCAAGATGAAATTCATAAATTTTTCCCCATCAAGATCTTATCAAAGTCGCTATTACTTCTTCCCCCTCAGTATTCCCACGCCGTCGGGCTCAAATGGTACGAATATATAAAACCCTCCAATCTCATCTCATTTCATTCCATCAAAAATTGCAATTTTGGTACAAAGTCAATACAGGACGGCATACCGATGAGATCCAAAAGCATGTGGAGTAAAGTGTCTGAAAAGTCGTTGCAAATTGCCGAATGAATTCTGCAGAGTCTTGGAAGTCGTCTTTGGTGTTTCGTTGTTGGGCTATTTTCTATTGTTGGAGGTAATTTCTCATCACCATCTACAGATCTGCGTCTTTATCCTCTCATTCACTCTCCCTCTTTGCTGTCAATTGGTACCTAGGTATTATCATTCATCCATCTTCGAACGGAGCAAGTAGTCTCCATGGATAACAAAAATACCTCATACAGTTCTATAATCTATTCATTGCGTATAGTGGAAACTACCAATCGTGTCCCTCTCTATTTAAATTTTCATCTTTCTCGTGGAATCTTATCCGCATCTTATTTCTTGGAGAAAAAACGAAAAGGTATTTTTATAGTCTCGGGTAATGTCATCCCCTAACACGGTTTTAGTCCATGGAGAAATCTTGAGAGAATTTCCAATCCTATATTTCAGATTCTCTCTCTAGACTCTTGGTGTTTGAAGACTGTGAAACTCGAGATTGTCGTGTCTTGTCTTCTTATGTGTTGACGACTCTCGGTTGTTGAGATGAACTTTCAGGAATTATCTCAAAATGCTATCTAGATAATAACCCAGTGTACTCGATTGTCCTGTGCAGCTTTCGTTGCTGTCACTACTATCGTTTTTCTCTTCAAATCTCCTAAATTAGAACTATGAGATAGATATCTCATCATCACTGTTTCTCATCTCACCACTATTTGCTATCCTCTTATGTCAATCTATCAAAAAGATGTCAATATACTAACAAGCACAAGAAATAAGCGCTCTATCCTCTATCCTCAATAATCAACTCAACATCCACCGAGTTCTCCATCATTCCTTCCCTTCTCTCTTTCTCATCATTCTATCATACATACATCTCACTCCGTTTCCATCTCAGTAAACTTCATCCGTGGTCAGTTGCATTACCATCGTCAATCCTCGCACACACTCGAACACTCCAACATTTAACAATCCCAAAAACCAATTCTCATCTATCTCGCGATCAGACACTAACTATCGAATATACCTCTGCCCCAATATCGTACCTTGACTCTAATTTCCTCCAAACTCCCTCTTCTTCCCGAGACAGAAAATTGACCTCCCCACGTTCTGCATTCTTGAAATCTTCTCATTCCCCGCGCTTCTGGGATACATTGATTTTCATAGAAAAGTAATTTCCACACCCGCTCGCTTCTCTCCACTAACTGCAGATGAAAACTCCCCGTCTCACTAGAAAATCCCATTCCCCGCTCAAGAACCCCTCAAATAACAACATCAACATTAATCCACACTTTCACCCCGTAGCATTCCAATCCCATTCCAAGAATCTTTTAGAACACTCGTAACTTTTAACTTTTACACTCCAGTAGAATCAAATCACCACCACCTACTCCATCCATCCTCCATCATCCATTGTTACCAACTCCCAACTCGGTTCAATTTACCATAAACTCTATCTAGATACTCATTATTAATTCTCGACTTTCCATATACCACACACCCTATACCACACACCCCTCCCCATCAAAACACACAAAACCCAATCCTCCCTCATACCCATACAACACCTAACAATTTCCAATTCTTTACTTCAATCCCCAATCCCCAATTTCCAACCCCCCCATCCCTAACCCCTCTCATCTCACCCCATCTCACCCCATCTCATCCTATCCAAATACTCAACAAACATATCCCATAACGAGAGAAGGACGAGATATATATTGAATGAATACGATACATACCATATCATGTCATACATTACGTATTCTCCAACTCAATAGACCCCAAGATTTCCCGAGGTCACTCTCTTCAAATCGAATGAATAGCATTACAATCTATATTAGCAAGATACCAGAATAAATCAACATGTAGAAAAAAAATCCATTTCTATAGCTCATACACCCACATACCTCGGGCTCCACCCGAGTACATCTCATGTGTATGAGCATGAGCATGAATGAGCAAGACCTTGGTCTTGAGCACCTAGATACCAGATATAAATCCCTTCCTATATCATTCCATCCATTCATTCATCCTCTTCTATCACCCATCCATTCACCATCAACCACCATCTTCACACATTAACAAAAAAACACCCTCTCTCCAATTCAAACCCCAAATCTCAAGCTCCAACGCCAACTCCGACTCCAACTCCCCATTGCGATTGTTGATAATCTATCATCTTATCTTGATGCATTAATTAAATATCATTCAATCCAAATAACTCAATCAATTCGATCGAAGAGCAATTGCAATTCCGAGTCAAAAAAAACACCACGCAATCGAAGCAAACCATCTTTTTCCCACCAACTCCGAGAAATTCGACCAAGATATAGAAAATAAATAAACTTTTCATATCCATTCTGAAGATCGCCTAACCCAACCGACCCTTTTAAAGACCCTTTATAGAACCGAATCAATTCAAGAAGATATTTGATCTTGAAGATTAAGAGGATCTTTGTTTCTTAATTGGTCTCTCTACTTCATTCAATTCTTCTTCTTCTTCTTCTTCTTCTTCTTCATCACCATCTGATTCAAAATCTGCATCTGATAGTGCATCTTGTTCTTGTGCTGCGGCTATAATTATATGTTAATACATTTCTCATAATACAGAAGCAAGTAATTGCTCATTGGGGAATTAAAGGGTAGACCGACTAAAATATTTGATAGCACCAGGCCATAAATCTTCCGTAATAGCAATGGCAAGATCATCACCATCTGGAAAGACTTCCAGTTTCATTCCCAAATCATCTTCATCATCTTCATCATCTTCCTCAACCTCATCATTATCCGATTCGACCACCTTCTTTTCATTTTTTCCAGCTGCCCTCTTTGCTAAATCTCTCGCATTTGCTTCTTTACTTTCTTCCTCACTAACTTTTCGGCCAATGAATCCAAACCATGCAAAGAAACTTAAACCTCCCATACTTGTATTGTTCATTTTCTTCTCGAGAGATTTGTGTTGTGGAGTAATTTTCGAATTTTCTTTTCGTTCTGCATCCCAAGCATCACAAACCATGTCCAGTAAACCTCCGGTTAAATCTTTTCCCTTTTTCCAATGAATCCTAACAGGTTCACTGACCAAACCACACCAACCTCCAAGACTCTTTCGATACCAGAACTTCTTGACCAATTTATCATCTGTAAAATATTCATTTGGAGAGAAAGTCCATGTAATTGATACAGATCTTGGGTCTCCTCCTTTGGTGGACTGTGGATCTTCGAGTTCGAAATGCGATACATGTAGAGAGGTAAGTGAGGAGAGTAGAAGAGCGGAATCGGAAGGTTGAATATATTGATCTATATCTGGAGGAGCTTGTTCGAGTACCAGGGCCCAGAAATTAGGAATCTGAGAGATAGTTTTGTTGCGACGGGCATACAGAGGCTGAGTGAGGGATACTTGTTGACGAACTGATCGAAAGTTAGTCAATCGATATGTAAACACATCAAACCATAGAAAGAATATTGGCAGATGCTATAGAGAAACCAAATAATCATAAAAAATGAATGCAATGTATACATGTACATCCATGGGATGTCGTACAAAAAGATGGACCCGATTTGATCTTGATCTGATAAAGTCCAAAAGTCGTGGCGCACTTAACCGCTCCAAAGTAGGCAAATCACAGTACCTCCAACGTCACAACAGAAGAGGAACTAAGAAAATAAAATACGACATACTGATTTCCGTTTCAACATCATCAAACTCCCTCTCGATTTCGGCCAGATCTTCGTAGGAAACGGGGGTATCTTCTAAAGCTGCTGCCATGGCTGCGGTTGTAAATGCGAAGGTTTGTCGCATAGCCAAGCTAGAATTTATACGCGTGAGTGGAGGATTTCGCGTATGCAGGAAAGGGCGAGGGGTACCGGGAACGAAGTAAGGGCGGGCTGGACTGTGATGATCACTTTGGACTTTCTTGTGTATTGTATACTTATTTTTTCATGAAATTCAAGCGAGAGATAGAAGAGAACGAATGTCACTATTATGCTTATATCGGAATTGAAAAGAATTGAAGGCTTGGCAAAAGAAATAAAAATTGTATGTCACCCGGATTGATGGAGTGATTGGACTTGGGTGTAAAGTCGGACTTTATCTCGGGACCGAGAATCCTGTGGAGTTTGAAGCTTTTAATCTGATTCTCGATGGAAATGGCAATGATGTGAACTAGGTAGGTGGGAGGTAAGGTAAGGTCCCTGGATGGTCTGGGTGGTCTGGATGGTGAGAATTGAATGGGAGGAAGGAGAGTAGGAGTGGTGGTAGTAATGGAGAATGAAGATTCGACTGGATGTTGATGATATTTGATGACATTGTCGTCGTGAAGGGAATTGGAAGGTATTTATGAAGATGGAATATATATATATGTATGTATATGTATATGTATGGATATGAATGTAAAGAAAGGAAAGTATATTTTGTTATGTATTTGCTTGGATGCTTGGATGCTTGAATGCTTGGATGCTTGGAAGGGTTGGGATGATGAATGAACTTCATTCACCCGTGAAGGACTCTCTCTCTCTCGCTTTGGTCCTTGGGATGATTTTTGATAAAGGGATGAATTAGTAATCTATGTGGTGTGTACGTAGTAGGAAAGATGACGCCTCAATATAGAAAAAAGTCTTGGTACGGATGGATAGAGCCTGTCGAGTGTGTCAAGACCATTCAAATCAAAGTTAATTCATTCCCTGGTACGGAGATGTATGAAAAGGGAAGAGGAGGGAAGGAAGGGAAGATTGATTGGGTACAAGGTCGCATCAGACATACAAATGTAATTTTCTTGGAATAACCTCAATTCTTGCGACGGGACAAGGATACTTTTTCTTCCGTGCATCACGAGTTTTTGGGTGCTAGTCTAGTCTACCAGTATCAGTATGTCGGTATGACATTCAATCAGTCAATCAGTCAATCAGTCAATCAGTCAATCAATCAGTCATTCAATCGTTCAATAACACGATAAGATCTTATTTACATACTATTACCATACTATTTACATCTTACCTAGATTCCTATATACTATCAACATACTATTTACATACTATCTACATATTACCTCCATATTATCTATATATTACCTCCATACTAAGTTATCTGTATTTATATACTATCTATTTATACTACCTATTTATACTACCTATTTATACTACTACTACTTACATTACATCCCCATTAATAAGCTGATAACCTCTCACGTGCCTCTCATAAACTAACGCTTGAAGTGAAGTTTGCTTTTCCTTTACAAAATTTCAACAATATTCTCCCTCCATCCTCCATCCTCAACTCTAATTGGTCAATTACGTTATAGTTTTCCTTTCGTGAATGATGATTGATTGAAAAAAAATATAGATGTGGATGTTTCTGAATAATTCAATCATACATTCATTCATGTGAACACAATCAATTTTTCCTATCTTCACATTACATTCATTTATTGAATCTAGACCACGACGACGACCATATCATTACATTTGATCATATCTCACACTCGACTCTTTTGTGTGGTATTGGATCTTCAAACGATATCATACTTTGACTTCGATCTGGTCAAACAATATCATACCTTGACTTCAAAAGATATCCCACCGTTTTCTTCTCGTGCTATCAAGGAAATTAAAAATCTCCTACCCCTCGTTGCTCAAGCTGTATTTGAACCCCAAACATACCGATTCCAAGTACAAGCCCTTACGGAACAGTCTCCTAGCGATCCATACATTTCTCCTCTCACTTCAGTGTTTCCTTAACCACATACCATCACATCACCATGTCCACCATGGCGACACAATCTTATCCAGAGGGTAGAGTCCTCATCATTATGACAGGAGGTACCATTTGTATGAAGTCTTCACCGGAAGGCTTGGTTCCAGCAAGAGGGTTCCTCAAGGAAGGAATGGCTACTAGGCCATCATTCAACGATGGCTCAAATCCAGGTGAGAGAGTTTTTTTATTGTGTGAATTTTCTGTTATACAATTACAATCACACGGGCGATGAACGTACACCATCCAGAACCAAAGCTTAAGCATTCAGTCCGGTGGAGGGGTGTTTCAATTGTCACATGAGAATCGACATTGACAAGCATTTCATGGTCAAATCCAAATTGGTACATTGACATACAATCGATCGTCAATCGGGACATTGAAACAATCATATTTGAAGGACCATTGAATCGAAAATCGTGCAGGTCTGAAGTTTCACTTGGTTGTCAAATTTGGATTTGGTCAATCATTGAAAATTGCCCTAAAAGTCTAGATTTATTCGACTTTGACATCCTTTTCATTCTGTCGTCCGTTGTGTGATGGTATGGTTCTAGACTCTTCTGGTTTTTACATCAGTATGATATAATTTCAGATCGTCGAGAGCTGGACAATCTTGAATGACGTCCAATGTCTTCAATTTTGAACACAATCAAAATATTTACGCCGACATGACGAAACTCGTGTAAGGTCGCTAGGGAGTGTTCGCTGAGTGTTACATATTTCGAAGATCTCAAGGGACTTCTTGTACACATAATCGCGTCTCCACGTTACACCGAATGGCTCTAGTGAGTCTCTCTACTTCAGTTCATTTCGGAATATGTCAGCGGTAGTCCTTCGGTGACATCCCAATTAATTCTCATTGAATGATCTATATTATGAAATATCACACGCATCCCATCGTCGTTCATTGCATTGCATTATCTCCGCTTTGGATACGCATTGCTTTATTCCGACAACGATAATCCACCGCATACGCAATATGTTTCGGAGAATTAATTAGTGACTAACTTGTACTCAGATCCTATGCCAGTCATGGCCACAAACACTACAGAAGAATATTTACCCAGTTTACGTACCCCTCCAAGCACGTATTCTCGACATGTTCGTTATACCTTGTACGAATTTCCCGTCTTGCTAGATTCTTCATCAATATCTTCAAATGGTTGGACACAGATTGCTACCACGATTGAAAGAAATTATCATTTATTTGATGGTTTCGTGGTTCTTCATGGTACAGATAGTTTGGCATACACGAGTTCAGCTTTATCTTTTATGCTTTCCCATCTTGGAAAACCCGTTATTCTTACGGGATCTCAAGCTTCAATCTTTGCTCTTCAATCTGATGCCGTGGATAACCTCCTTGGATCACTAATCATAGCCGGAACTTTCATGATCCCGGAAGTATGTCTTTTCTTTCATCACAATTTATTCCGTGGAAATCGCACTACCAAAGTCTCGGCTACCTCCTTTGATGCTTTTGCTTCACCAAATTGTGAACCTTTAGCAAAGGTGACTGCTTTGGGGGCAACAGTCAATTGGAATCTCGTTCGTCGTCCACGATCGATTGCTAAATTCGGAGTACAATTAAATCTTGATACTTCCCACGTAGCATGCCTTCGTATCTTCCCTGGTATCAAACCAGAAATGATCGATGCCGTCCTTCGTATTCCAAACCTCCGTGGCCTGATTCTCGAAACTTTCGGAGCTGGTAACGCACCCAGTGGAGATGATGGAAGTATGATCAAAATCATGAAAGAAGCATGTGAGAGAGGTGTAATCATAGTCAACGTATCACAATGCCACTCCGGTTCCGTCTCCCCACTGTACGCACCAGCCACCATTTTAGGCAGAGCAGGTGTAGTTTTCGGTCACGACTTAACAACTGAAGCCGCCCTCACTAAACTTTCATTCCTCCTCGCTCTTCCTGATCTTTCATACGACGATGTCACCATGCAAATGCAATGTTCCATTCGTGGAGAAATGACCGAGGAAGGTAGCACAGCTTTTTCACATCCACCAACCGAAGTCGCAGTTACAGCTCAACAACATGCTTTTACGGGATTAGGATACGCCATTGAAAAAGGTGACACGAATGCCATCATCAATATCCTCGACCATGATCGAGCCGGTCTTCTTCAAACAACCGATTACGTAGGAAATACCGCTTTACATTTGGGGGCTGTAGGTCCTTCAGTAGACTTGTTAAGAGAAGTAGGTAGTGCTTCCGCTTAGATTATTCTCTCTTCCCTTGCCTGTAGATTTTATCCAGGTTTCTAATTCTTCGAATTTTTGTCCGGTAATGAAAAGTTTTGATTTTCTTTTCTCCAACGGAGCAGTCTATTGCATTAACTTACGCAATGATGTTATACTCAAATCATTTGAAGTGTTCAAATCATTTGTGATATTTGCATTATTTGCTTATGAAGTTTGAATCACTCGAAGATTCAGGAGTTTTCAAAAGCACATATAAATCATTTTGAAAGACTGCAAATATCTGGAATCTTTATATATAAGTTATGACATGTTTCCGATGGCACAAATCATTGAATGAGTCTGTGGAATCGCATCACACAGCCTGAAAGCCCTTCACATATCTTGTTATTTGGTCTGCTAGTCCAGACAAATAATCTCATGACACTGAATTCTCAACTTCATCAAGTTTCCTCTCAATATCCCCCAATTTTCTATAAACGCCCCGAATTTCTTCTCCGCCCCTAACTCATCGTCTCTCCATCCCCATCTCAAAACATCATCCCTATCGGTAGTCCCCTTAAACCTACCCCAAAAAAACTGACTAAACACTTACTAACCCCAACCCACAAATAGTTACTCAAGCGCGGCGCAAGCGTACACGCCCGTAATAAAGCGGGGAATACCCCATTGTTTTTAGCGAGGAAGGCGGGGGAGAAGCAGAAGGAACATGTGAAGGTTTTGGAGGAGGCGGGGGGCCATTTGTGGGTTGAGGAGAGGGAGGAGGTTGTAGGGTAGGGATGAGGGATGGGGTGAGTGGAAGGGGTGGGTGAGGGGAAAGTGGTAGATGGGATGAGTGATGAAAGATGAGAAATGTGATGAAAGAAAGATACACATGATGAGAGATGAGATATGAAAGAATGAAAGGATCGAAATTGGCACTGGACTGGAAATTAGCGTTGTTATAGATGCTACAGAATACCAACATCAAATCCAATTCACATGCATCAAAACGAGGCGAGACGAGATGAGAGGCGAATATTTGATTATGCTCTCCTCGTCTCTCCAAAAAGAGGAAATACAGGTCTCTTTTTAATGGATATCGGTTTCATCACTCTGCATATAGAATATCTCGATATTTTTACAAACTCATATACACATCCTCACCCCCATCAATCATATCAGTCACACCACCCCTCACTTATCATCCATTATTTATCATTCATTAACTATTACTACTCACTCATCTTTCCTCGGGAAGGAAATTAACAAATGACGACAGGACTTCGTCATAAGTATATATATATTTTCAAAATCCAGACTCCTTAGTTCCCGCAAACTCTTGAGGAATTATATAAAACATCGATGAATTAATAGCACTAATAATAAAATGCTGGGAAATTTTTGCGTCATGGTTGCCTATCTCTGTTTTAGATCATCTCTCACAAGTGTAGGTAGTCTCGGCGATTTGAAGGTGTAGGTTATTGTAGATTGATGATTTGGATGGATGTCGATGTGTTCATGTGCATTGCGGACTGTGTTTTTGTAAATTGGTATGTTGGTATTTCTTTACTCGCTTTGGGAGAGAAAAGTGAGGCGTGCATGTGGCTGTGTTGAGTGATTATCTTGGACGATTGTTTTTGGATTTTGGGGGCAGCTTGTATGCTAAAATAGGTTGTAGTGCGCTTTCGCGCAAGAATCAGACAGCCATCGAGGAGGGTAGAATGTGCAGCATCGTAGCGGAAATGATGTCTTGAACATCTTTCATCTCTTGCACACATTGTAATACTGCGTCGGATGCATTCTGAAGAGAGAATAATGCTCGATTTTGCAATGCTTCAGTCTCATCTCGTTGCCTCCATTTTTCTTTCTCGTAGCATGTTCCTCGGCTGGCTTCAATTCTGTTGAGTGATCAGTCTGATCGACTGTCTTTATTATTCCGTTCCATGTTCTTGTTGGAGCATATGCACTACTTTTTTCCTCATCCATCGTCGCTGAGTTCGATAGGAGCATGTATCGTAGGAACTTGTTAAAATGTCGCTGCCATCGCTAATGACATATTGTGGACAATGAAGAAGCGAGTAAAAAGGGCATAGATGAAGAATTTCATACGAAATTCTTAGAATGGCAACAGTAGCACTCGTTACACGACTGCGCATCGCAGATAAATCGAGTCACAACCTCGAAACAAACGAGGCGGTTTCGAGTATTTTGAGAAGTGAGCCAATCACTCGGGAGCTCGCCATAAAATCACTATGCGAGTTTCCGTGTGGTATAGCCGCACCGAATAAATCTCCATAAGATCTGGGCAACAACTGATCAAGGATTATCAAGTTACTGTTGGCTGATTCGATTTTTCGAGTGCCTGGCTTTTCGTTGGGTAGTGAAACATGCAGATATTGGACTGATGAGATACGTTTTCTTTCCTGCCTTTCTCATAGCCATCTTTCACTGGCTTGTAACTCTTTGCATATTAAAAGGTGCCGTCATGCTTCCAAACACGACTCAATAGAAGCATCTTCTTTCGTGTCCCATTTGTGGAAGAAGCCGACAGTGGACTACCAAAATATATGAGACTTCGTGAGCTTTTCTTGCCTCGGAGATTGGAAAGCATCAATATATTTGCAGGCCCGCAGCGTAATGAATCGAGCCCGTGAATATGGAGTATAAATTTGACTGATAATGTTAGTCGTTACGTAGATTTTGGTTCTACTGGAGGTAGAGGTGTAAGGATATCTACAGCGCGGCCGCTGATCAGTGGTTCTTTGCCAAACAAAGTTAGCGTGAGGTGAAGAGAGTTGGAGTGCGATAAATGTGCACCTGCTTGTCTCGAAGAATTTGTTGTAAATCGTTGTGAATGTTCGACACAAGATCAACTCCATCTTATTTATATGCGCAGTAATTTCCTATGATTTCTAAAGTCCGCATCTCTTGATCGTTTCTATGAACCAGATGGTGCTTGAACAGGATATTTCCATGCCATATATCCAACATAAGCTTGGAAGCCGCCCAAAGCCAGACTCGACAATCCTAGGGAAAGCGCAAACATAACACCAGCGACGGTAGCCATCATCACGAATCTTGGGCTGCTTTTCCGCTCAAACCATTTTTGAAAACCTCTAGGGGTGGGATTCATCAATTCTTGGTGTAAATCTGCCAATCGTGCCCCGAAGTAATAATACTGGATATTCTGCTCCTCTGGTTTGCGGATTGTCACACTCTCAAATCGAAGGATACCCGCTGGAAATTAGGAAGTTAGCTAACAACATCAGATCGCTGAGGGAATCATCAACCATACGATCAGAATTACAAGTTGAAGTCAAGGTCAGCGATAACAGCAGCTCCTTGGATTTGACATCTGTGAGATCAAAGATGACCTTCTGTATGGAATCCAGAACCTCGATAACAAGTGCACGAGGGAGCGCGCCACTAAAATTTATAAATATGAGCAACATACTTTCTGTTGATTTTCTTAACGCTAATGATCAAAAGCCAAGTTGTGCTTTTCTCAGCCTACATTTGAATTAGATCAAATACAGATAAACTTTGAGGCTGTTCTTTCGCAAGCCTCAATTGCTCTTTCAAGAAAGCAGTATGGTGGAAAATCTCGACAACTCCTGAGTTTTTGTCAAGCCTCAAATGATTTCTCAGGTCGTCTGTTGGCAGAAATTCCAATCGTGCATTCTTCTTTAACTTGGTCGCCAAAAGCTCGCTTTTAATTTCATCAATGCTTGGGTGGGACGTCTTTGGAAATACGTCGTTAAGAAACTGCGAAAACGTGTCATTGAGATGCAAACGTGCTTCTTCGTTTCCATACTCTAGCAAGACGGAAGATTGACGAGATGCCGAGCAGTTGATCATCACAACCACCTGAACAGCTAGATTGAGAGCACGCTCTTGATACAGTCGCGTGGGTCGATCTGTAAAGAGTTTCTCCAGTAACTCTGATTTGCTGAGCTCAGGGCTGGATTTCAATTGTTCAAGTATTCGGAATAAGTCATTGTAAGATGACAGACCCGGAGACTGACCAGGAACTATATTGCACTTGTAACCACTGGTGGGTATCTTGAAAAACTCGAAAAATCGACTGAGCGTTGTTGATCTAGACCACGAGCAATTTGGGGTCTTGCAGGGCGTTTCTGTTTGACAATTTGTACATAAAGACCAAGACCACAGAGCCTTGGTAAGAGCCTGTAGTTGGGAGGAAGTGGCTTTTCCAACTGGATATTCCAAAGTCATACTCGATCAAGCATAGGAAAAGTGTCTTGCCTTTTGACACTTGAGCTGTGAAGTACTTGTGATAAAATATTTCCAAAGAAGATTGATAAGATTCTAGTCTGTTATTATATAGACGGGTTGTATTTCTCGTATCCCAGATGCCCAATGATGTGTGGTTTACGGAAATTCACAATTTCAGCGGTTAAAGTACTGAATATCGGTCGCTTGAGCGATAAATCAAGCCAATGAAGCCCTGTTAACTTAGCACACCCTCAGCAACTTTATACTACAATCCTAGCGGGTTTTGTATTCAGTTGCCTGAATCTTCCCCCTTCCCTGCATTCAATTGCCACGTTTTCTCTGATTCCTAAATATTTCACATTAGCTACAGTGATTCTCACGAATAACCTCAGTTCCTGGGTGCGCTCGAGTGTGACAAGTGCCAAAAGCAATTACTCTTGTCGTGTTCATATATAGCCACTATGAATCTAGACAATTTCTCCACAGCCTTACCAGTCACACGCAACAAAAAGAACGTCGATTCAGGATATGCTTCGCAAGAGTCTTCGCCTCCGTCGGATGGTTCGAAGTCGTCCCTTACCGGTCGTGCCATTGCAAAAGGGAAAAGTATACTGCCTAACCATATTCGAATGCCTAAACATTTGCGATCGTATGATAGACCAATTCCGCAGCTGACATGGGATCGTTTTTCAGATCTACGTGAGCAATACGCAGAAAGTCTCAATAGCTTAACACGAGTTCTGCCTGATTGTACCTCAGTTCTGATGACCTTGAAGGTCTTGGGAGAGAATGAAGAAAGCGCAGAGCCTTGGGTATTCATCCAATGTGACAAGGCAGCTTTTAAAAAAAATCAACAGATTTTTTCAGAGACGTGCGATCAAGTGTGATTTCGAACCGCTTCAGGCTGACGACTTTTTCCCCCGTTTAAGTGTATACATCCACCCGCACAAGCTGAGACCACTCGCAAAGAGCGCAAATACGCCTCCGCAATTCGACCCTTTGGCAGACTCCAACAATCATGATATATATATGGAACTGTCCGATATCGCACTAGGCGCTCGTTATGGCACGAAGATTATGACAGAGTATTCGCGTAGAGTACGCCAGGCTAGCATGGGGGACTTAATCGAGGCAACTGACCAGGAAGGTGCGAAAAGAATTTTCAGAATGACAGCAGGTCATTTTGTTCTTGAAGGGTCGTATGATGACGGCGTAAGTGAACAATTTTGCGAATCCGACGACGATTCTGACGGGGATTCACTCACTACAGAATCTTTCGAGCTTGACTTGAGCACTATTGAGGCCAATTCGGAGGAGAATCATGTGTACATGGCTAGTAGCCCTGAAATTGAAGTCGATGGGAAGGTTAACATAGATAAATGGCCACGAGTAGGAAAGCCTTCAGCTGTCTCCCATGACCTCTCGGGAGATGGAAAAAATCTTGATTAGGGATTGATAACCATCCGCAAGCATTTCTACGACCTTCTAAATGCCCCATCCTCTTTTGATACACATCAAGCCTCAGCGGAGTGTGACAAACGACATTCTATAGCAGAAATGAAGTCTGCGAGAGGGCCACTTCAGGGAATCTTATCTAGCTCCTGGTCATATATAATGCTCCCACCAGGCAAGGTCTTGATACGAACATATCTTCTATCACTTTCAGGCGGTCCTAGTAAGTTGTTGTATTTAACCTCAACGTGCTTGAACCTATGAAGGATACGGAACTGAAAAGACTCTATCTAGTAGAATGAAGCTGACCACACTCTAGACCTTCAAGCTGGTGATAGTGGTGCTTGGATCGTTGATTCAATTTCCCGAGAAGTCCTTGGTCACGTCGTTACTTCCGACGTGTTGGGCCACGGATATGTCGTCCCAAGACACTTCTCGGTGGTTCCTGTCTACAGTATGGATCTACTTGATTCGAACGGCACCGGAAAGATAAATTTGCTGAAGAAGTTAATGGGTAACGGATATAATATCGGCAGTGACGGCGAGTACTATGTTCCATTAGCTCTTAGATTTAGTAGACCAGACTCTGATTCTTCCACTATGGGTGAATTTTGTTCTGAACACTAAAAGTTTTTGAAACAAAGACAACTGACTCATATACAGTATACATAGACAAAGAAGTACAGCGTCGAGAAATAGTCTATTTAAAGCTAGAGGAGAGGATTCAAGAAGAGGAGATTGAATTATCGGAAGCAGGTGAGGAACCTAATGAATATAAGGATTTAGAAGTACTCAAGAAAGTCTGCAATATCGCCCGGCAATATTATTTAATAGGCAAAGCCGAGGTGCGTAACGACATGGAACTTGCAGCTCTGCTCAAGAAGAAACTTGAGAAGCTACTAGGGCACGACGACAGTTTTGTCTCGTCTAAATCGGATACTACCGCGTCGCACGAGTTATCAAGTGCCCATGACACCAAACGTCCTACACGCAAAAGGGGCCCAGAAGGCGAGATCGACGAAGGAAAGGGGTCGATATGAGCGATGTATTCATAATTTTCAAGCAAACGTCGTGGATTTGGGTGACTTTTCTTAATCTCACTACTTTGTTTATGTTCGATCATCTTGTATTCCTTAGTATATAAAACTATCACGGCAATTTACTACAACTATGTATTCCTCATACCTTATGATATGTTGACTATCCGATGACGTCATTGCCCTTCGATCGTTGGATCATTCGAAGCTGGCGAAAACATGACCGTTGAGTATCCGATCATGTAAGATTAGGTAGATCTGAATCATATGATATTTTAAAGCATTCATCAAAATCGTAATCATACTAATACAAAACACAGCCAGCCACCTTAATCCAAAATCAAAGATGCCCACCAATACGATCAGACTCACTAGTTCCAAATCCCGTCCATCCATTAAAATCATCAGCAAATGTAACAGCCATGGACAGATATCTCTCATGTACATCTCCCCAAGTAAAAGCCGCTTCTTTCATGGCCCGTATTGCTTTCACATAATGTGGATCCGTTGACCATACACCATTGATAGCTTTATCTTCTACATATTTCCATCCCTTTGCTGGTTTTTGCTTAATATCTTCGTTTATTTCCGGTCTCATTTGCGAACAGTAGACGGCAATTGTCAATAGCCACCATTGACGTATCAAACTTACTTGAAATTTTGCTGGAACGAAGGGTAGTAGGATTCGAACTGCATGGCTTGTAGTGAGGATATGTACCATGAAGAAGTCGTACGCGTGAGTACCAGGCTTAACCGTTTGGACCAGCAAGTTCACAGCTGCTTCTTGGGAATCTTGGAATTGTTTATGGGGATCGGCAATACTCCAGGCGTTCCAATGCTCGAGTATAAACTCCTCATGTTCATCGAATAGTTTGGTTATATTTGAAGGCGAAGGTTCATCAAAGACACCGTCTAGCCGCGAATCTGTATGTACTTTGTGAAGAATTTCTAGGGGCGAGGTTGTGCTATAGGTAGATGCTTTGGTATAAGATGGATCATCAAGATATTTGTGCATAAAATCGTAGCAGCTCGACGCTAGGGAAAGGGCTTCGATGGCCAGTTCGCGACTGTTCAATTCGACTGCGTAACCGAGATGAATAAGGGGGTGACCGACTAAAAGATTCATTAGTACAAATGCGGTACAACAGAAAATATACATACGTCCTGAAGTCAGACCATTGACGAGAGGAGCTTTTCCACTATAGAGATATTCCTCTACCAAAACCTTCCAATCATAACTGTATTTCAAAGCCAATTCATCCTCAAAGAAATCAACGTACGCCCTCTGGTATACCTTCTCTCCTAAGAATTCCCTCCAATCTGCATCTGTGATTTCTCCAGGAGAATCCTGCCATTCTTCAAGATGCTTTGATTCTTCTGCGAAAACTGTTTGTAATTGATCGTAATCTGCCCCTAAAAGATATGCGGATCCTATATGATGTGGTAAATGGTTGTGAAATCGATTGTTGTTGTAAAGAATTGAATGATTAATATGGTTCGATTTCAAGAGATGTTTTAACGTCCTTGGTCGTTTCTCTGGAGCGGTTTCAATGTCGTGAATTTCAACTGGTTCGATACTTATTGGCTGTGTTGACGAACCGATAGTAGTGTTTGCAACATATTTATAGATTCTGTTCACAATAGGAACCCAATTTATCATAGGAGCCGACATGATTGTTGTGGTGTTGAACTTTGAAAGTCCTGGCATGCAAGTCAAAGTGTGGGGAAGCTTGAGCTGAAATATGGCAGAATGATCTAATTGGTGGCTGAGTAAAAGCGGTGACACGAGCTTTGTTGAGCGTGGCGTATTGCGGCATGTAAGAGCGGACCACGGCATCGGAACATCATCCGCGCCGAGTGATGAACCAACTTTATATATTTTATAGAACGCGACGCGAGAAACTCAACATAATTTCAATCATGCCAGTCAATCCCATGAAGTTGTCAACTTCTATCAAGCAATGCCTCCAATCAAGCCCTTGATCTATGCGGAACTTCTGTCAAATATTCGACAGATATCTATCCTGGCGTTCTTGGACACACCATCTGATCCTTCTACAAAAGCTGAATTATTGGCCGATGGAACCATATTGAAATTGAACCATGCCGAACAGGATATTCGACTAACGCTTCCCAGTCAAGTGGTATCAAATTCACCACTGCGAGAATTTCCTCTTGGTAGCCTTGAATTATCATGGCGTCTTCCTTTGGCAGGAGACTTTGAAAGAGCTGATGTAGACATTTCACAAACCATTGAAGCACCATGGTCCGCAAAAGATATGGTTGTTGGTGAACAATTTTTTGAATGCCGCAGGTGCTCTACGACTATCGTGGAAGCAGATCGTATCAAAGAATGGAGGGATCTTCCAAGTGAAGGTTGGGCAGAAATGATGGATTTCTGGCATTGTCACAAGCCATCGGACCATGCTGACCATAATCATGAAAACGAGAATCTGGCTTCAACAAAAGGGTATGGAGCAAATACGAAGTTCAATGCACAGCCAGGAATCGGTTTTATGGACCATTCAACCCTTCTCTTGGCGGAAACCGATTGTGCACTTCCTCAAGATGGTAACGAGGTAAATTATAATTCTTTCTCTATCTTCATTTGTAGTCCTGGTATTTGTGGGTACCAAGAAGGAGACCAGACGCTTCTCCATAGGCTGGTCACCGATACAAATACCCAATATTAAGTACTTGCTGTTGCTCTGCTCCGGCAGCAGTCAATGTTAATTACCCTCTTCTTCAGATTATGGGTTTCTAACTTGATTGAAGGTCTTCGAACCTTGGCATCCTCTATCACCGTATCTTCTTTGAGATTTTAGAAGTCATGGGTTCAGCACAAGTGACATTTATCTAGCGTATTCTGCATTAAGCAATGTTCAATTAGCTTATCCATTTCTAACCTCGGTTTCACACACAGATAAAGCTTCCTATAAAATGTGAATTGTGTGTCGCTACGATTGGAATTAGTGATCCTCAAAACGAAGGAATCCGACTTTTCAAATGGAGTTTGCGCATGAGAACTTTCGAGGGCTCTCTATTATCCGATCTTTCGGATAAGCTTCTTGAGCCATCAATGGCCAGAATCCTTTCTGCACAATTATTGGGAATAATGAACTCATCTTGTGTTTCCCGTGTGAACATATTGCCTTTGAAAAATCCAACCGATGTTGGACACATAGAGTGGGGAGGCCTTAGTATCTGGATCTTCAATCCCTCGATTAGATATACTACTTCATACTTCTACCATCGTAGGCGGATGAGTATCTCGGACACACCTGGTAGACCTGGAATACTAGCTATGAAAATCCTTTCGAAGCCCCTTTCTTTGGCCAAGTATCCATCGACAAATGATGAGTCCGTGGAGGAGCTAGAGTTGCCAGGAGAAGTGATACATGAGCTTGAACATTACCTAGAAGTGAGTTCAACGCGGTATCTCCCACCAAGTGCGCGGAAATTTCAGGAGTGGAATGTATCATTTTTGGATAGGCACGAAGCAACGACCTGAAAAGACAGAAGACTGGTATTTCTATGTATTCCAACGCTGGAGATTAGAGCTTCAAGCTATAGCTTTGTTCTGCTGGTGGAATCGGATACCACTTATTGAAAATAAAATCGGGATCATACTTCCTCATAATCTCTCTCAATCTCGCATAGTTCTGTCCAAACATATCCTGAGTCTTTTCCATTCCACTTCCCAAATTAGCATTCGTGAATTTTCCAGACTCTTGATTTTTAACTGCTTCCTTGACTGGCCCAATCATCCTCTCAATTTCCTCCTCATGACCGTATGCGAAACTTGAGAACTATCATACTGTGCCTCCATAGTAACAGAAACCGTCTTTTCTCTCGCCGCCAACGCAGTCGCCGATGCGGGGATTGCACCAGAAACCTTGTAAGAACGCATCTCGATAATAATTCGTGAAGGTGCAAGTGCATCTCCGTGCTTGTTGTGAAAATCATCGAATTCTTGTATTAATTTCTCCATGATTTCGACATCGAATGGATGGGGTATGAAAACGCTCGTACTTGAGAAGTTCTGATGATTTGGCGGTTCGTCTACGAGTCCTGATGGGCTTGGTTGTGTTGGCAAATGGCTTCATTGATACCGCCGATATTACAGGCCGCAAATCCCACAATGGAGCAGTAAGTTTTTGTGCTTCTTCCTCTGGTCCATCATAGGATATGATATAGATTGGGTGAATGCCAGACAAAGGCACACTTGGAATTTTTGTTATCGCCAAAAGAAGACGTAACTTCCCGTCAGTTTGCTCTGTTACCTCTTGCATGGTGTCGACTAATTCAAGAAGTGCTTTCGTCTTCTCCGGTCCGTATACTAAAGGACCACTAGGAAGTTTGTTAGTTCTTCTCCTTATCTCATCCGCCAATTCCTCATGCACATAGTCAAACTTACTGGCATACATCAACTTGCTTATGTACTCGATACGTAAATTCAACCACAATGCCAAAGTTTGGTCCTCCTCCTCTGATACCCCAGAATAGATCTGAATTTTCATCTTTGGAACAATTTAAAACGATTCCGTTGGCAATTACGACACGGGCCGAGAGTAGATTGTCAATCACGAGTCCGTCTCGTCCGGTTAATGGGCCCGAACCACCACCTAGAGTTAGGCCTGCGATACCTGTGTTGCTTGTTAGATATGATAGGGAATAGAGGGTAGATGATGAGGGCTGGGAAAGGAAAGGAAAGGAAGAGAGGGAAAATGTACCTGTATCACTAGCTAGGCCCATGACCACTGATAATCCTTCCGCTGTACGATATTAGTCAATGTCCACCAGTGTAAACTTCCTTCAATGTATAGGCAATGATTATGTTCTATTTGAACAATTGTCCACTAATCTCCCAATCAAACCCAAATAATCAATCATTACTATTCCAATCCAATTTCTATAATCCACAGGGACTCGAGAATGGAAAATCGAACAACATAACGCCACTTTACGCACCTTGGAGCGGAGTTTCCAGATCCGCGGCTCTACAACCACCTTGTGCTGTAATCTTCATATTTTCCCTATCGATGCTTACTTTTCTCATTTTCCCCAGATCTAGAGTCAGAGGTTAGTGAATCCTTCATCCCTTTATCTTTCTTTCATCCGGAAATATGAAAAGAAGCGAACGCTGGAGAACGGAACTAGAACGTGCCAATGATTACACCATCACATGAACTAGCTCCATAATAACTATGCCTTCCTCCTGCGACGGTAAAATCGAGATTGTGTTTCTGGATGTAGGAAAGAGAGGTGATGATGTCCTTTTCGGATTGGCAGAAGATTGTTAGGGACCAGATAGTTAGCTCGGAGGGAGTAGGGAGAGGAGGAATAGGAATAATGAATGATGATTAGGTTTTAAATTCGGTTTGAGCAATAGAAAAAACTCTTGGGGTTGAATTGAACGACAAAGCCTCAATTTATCAAATGAATTAGGAGAATGAAACTTGATTCTCCATTATCAATTCAGGCATATAGCCAGAAGCCATGACCAAAGTTCAATATTCACACAAAAACTACTATGCACATTCGGTTGACGCATTTTTTCCTTCGTACTATTTTTCACAAGCTCTTCGGAAAAGAAAAAGTAAGAAGCTCAATACAACTCACAAATTCCTTGATAAACGCTTTATTATATCTGTCAATCGCATTCTTGTGGTCCTCGTTCAATTCCCCATTCTCAGGTCTGGAAACAGTTTCTCCTTCCAGAGATGTTTGCAGTGCTTTAATTGGTGGGTGGGTGGAATGAGTTGCCGAAGAAGAAGAAGATTCGGATGCCGAATCCTCAGTAGATGGAGACGTTTTGAGATGGTCTATGAGCAAAATAAGATGTTTGGATAAAATATGAGATGGTTAAAAGTACACTATGGGATATATGGGAGAATTTATACAAGTCATCATGAAAACCGTGTAGATGCATATCTAACAATAAGCGAAAGTTGGTAATCCACTGTATCACGCATTTAACATCTCTCCAACAGTTACACTACAACAATTAAGTTTTGTTGGTGACGTCGTGTACCGCGAGTTTGTGGCGTAGCTGATTGTTACTACACAAGATACGGCGGGCTGGTAGCCAACTGCATGTGTTAGTGAGCAGTGAGGTAATATTCCTTGATAAGAGGAATTCGGAGGGAAGTCTCACTCCGGAATTTCGAGATATGCAAGATAAAGCAAGTGTGTGTGAATTTAGTCTAGTTTATTGCGATGTAGAAAAGCTGTTAGATAATAGGTTCTGAATATGTCAGAAGTTGACTTCAGCAAAGTCTGTCTAGAGTATCCAGATCAGCTAATAGCGCCAGATTAGCGGATTTGTGATACTGAAGTTCGACGGTAGATTGATGAAAATTGAGTGGAATACACAAAACTGATAGATTTAAAATGTATCACCAACTCCAGCTGTTCAAATTGAACCATCCCAGGATAAGTTCAAGAGTTCAACCTTCATGGAGCTCAACATTCGACGAACAAGACATTCGCTTCAGAAGCGCGTATTAAGCATCTTCACAGAGGGAAAATTCTGATCACTTAGCTCCTCATTTGAGGGTACCCAGCTAGCACCAACGGGGAGGTGTGATCAAGGCTAGCCGCCCTATAGACGAATTAGCAGTTAGCGGGGGAGATTATACTTATCTAAAATAATGCTGTGGTGGCCTTTGGTTAACGAAAGCGAGGGAGGGTTTTCGAAAGAGGTGTATCGCTGAGTGTGGGGCTATGAGGAGTAAGAAGAGAATCGCTGGTGGACAAATGTCCAAAGAAAAAAGGAAATCGCTGGTGGACCAAAGGCCCAAAGAAAAAAGAAATTCGCTGGTGGACAAATGTCCATAGAAAAGAAAAGGAAAAGCAGAAAAAAAGAAAGATTCACTGGTGGGCTCGAGGTCCAAGGGGAAAAAAAGGTCCTAAAGTGAAGCTCGAAAGAAATATGCCTAGAAGAGTAAGCAAAAAGGGCAAAATGTTTTTGGATTTTAGAATTTTTAGAATTTTTATTGATTTTTAATCGCAAAATTACCCAGCAGACCAGTCCGGCGTTAACAGGAATGTTCATCCGAAGGTTACGAATAGCCAACGGCCTCATAGGTCCTTGGATGTCCCCTAGCAGGATCCCGAGACTGGTGGCCCGAGGTAAAGGCTCCCCTTCCTGTAGTCCCTGGTCCCTCCTTAGTCAGGTACCCGGCCAAGGGTCCTGAGGCTGGCACCGGGTGTTCCAATAGGGGGATACCGCGAAATTTTTTGGAAGGAAAAGAACGCCAGAATTCCAGGAAAAGAGAATACAACCACTCAAAGTATCTATCGACCTGGTAGATTCAATTGAATCACTCAAGGTAGCGATGGACTTGGTATGTTGTATGTGGACTCAGAGGATGTCTCAGAGTCTGAGATCGCCTAGCCTAGCGCTCTCAATCTCTGAGTCATCCTCTGGATCCGGTCTCGTAGGCGGGTTGATGAGGCCCCCATGCAAGGCGTATGGATACATGTACTTAACCTTGTTACTGTAAATTAGCTCCCTCTGTGAGAGAGCCAATCCATAGAAAGGTTCGGGTTTCCTAAAAGAAAGGGGCCTTGGGTGTTCAGGGCAGGGCAGGACCGGACTCCGCCATTCCCAAGCCGGAGATGATGGATCGGTCTGGTGATTGCCTATATTGGTCCAGAGTTGCTTGCAAATGGAACAGTGCCATGACCCTGTTCTACGTTTCCCAGGCGTCAGGCCGGGTTGATGCAGGATAGCATCATGGTGGGGGATCCAGGAGTTAGCTGGTTCCTCTGGGTCGAATGGACGGTATTTATGGAGGTTGAGCCCGTCGAACTCTTGGAAATGTACCTTTCTCTTTGCTTTTACCTTCTTAAACTTGAATGAGAGTGGGGCGGAAGGGCAAACCTTCCAATTTTCCAGTGTCCTTGGAAATCCGTGGATTTGCATGCGGTCAACGACAGTGGAGGGCCTAAGGCCGGGGCGGAGGATCCCGGTGAGAATGTGTCCGGTATTTGTAGGTACTGGGGCCTGTATTGCAAAGTCCGAGGTGAAAGAGGGATCCTCGGCTGAATAGTCAATTAGCAAAGGTGGTGAGAGGCTATACTCACCAGAAAGAATGGCGTTGCTGGAGGTGGGCGCAGCGGGGGTTGAGGTTTCGACTCGTGGGGTGGCGAATCCGACAAGTGCGAGGGTGGACTTAATTGTATTCAAGAAGAAGGACATAATAAGCTGAAGAAGAAAGGAAAAGAAAAGAAGAAGAGTTGGGAGGGAAACGTGTGGAATATATAGGCAATAGAATGGGCAGTTTGAAAGACGTCACTATTTTGCACAACTTCGCTAGCACTCGAGACTAATTGTAACTTCGTAACACTTAGATTTACAGGGGAAAATCTTATTGTTGATCCCTCATTCACCTAATATCAACGTGTATAATCAAACGACGATCAAACAATGGAAGGCTCTCGATGCTCTAACTTACTTTGAATGCTAAATCTATTTGAAATGCCAAACCACTTCGAGATTTTGAATCAATTTGAAACGCTTAAACTTTTACAGACAATGGGTACTAATGGTTTAATAGACTTAATTTAGACATTGAAATATTGTGAAATGTTAGAATCTTGCATCGATTTGAATTACTCCACACGTCTCAGATATTAACATGATGTTAGACAATAGGTGTAAATAAAATACTGAGTTCGCACGAGAGATTCACTCAGTTTGAAAGATTGAGCTTATTTGGAATATCCATCTCAATTCGGAGTTTGAAGTTATTTGAAAGACTGAGATTCTGTGAAAGACTCAATTTCCGTAAAACTTTAAGTTCATCTAAGATATTTATCATTGAGCTGGCTTAAGATGTTGAGTCAATGGAAACCAAAATGATATCAGTGAGTTTTTTCTGTCTATGAGGTATTGAATTGAAGCTCATGTACTTCAGTAAAGAGTTGTAGAGGTCTGAAGATCTCGCAGTATTCCAGCGATCGAAGTCCTTGAGATGGAATCTGCTCGACAGAGGACTAGAACAGCGCTACCAATTGAACCTATTAACTACTGATGTGTATGGGCGTAGAGACTAGCTTTATGCATGAGTATCTGACACTGCTCTATGCGATAACCGTCACTAGCCTCCTAGATAACGAAATGGCAGTTTTAGGTAGTCGCCACTAGTTTAGCGAGACAAAGACAATGTGATCTTGATGACGATCGAGGAATAACGTCACTACTCTTCCTTCATTGACATCCAAGACTTTAATTCTGCTAAAAAATCACTAATTAAGCTGGCAGACAATGATGTCACGCACTACACTAGCGATTTTAGTGAAAGCCTTGAATACTCAAATTTCAGTTTTCGGAAAGCCATTGCATGGCAGTGGTTTTGAAATAATCACATTCAAGTATAGACTTAAGGATTCTACTCAGTCGTGATTGACAAAGGCATATTATGAGAGTTCCTTACAAAGATAAATAAACTGACAGCTTACAATTAAGGTAGAAGCTAGTAGCTGCTAAGTGCGAATGGTGTATTGACGAGTCGGTAATCGGTAATCAGTACTCACAGATTGGCCGGGTGATCAGCGATAGGCTCAAGATTTGTTAGGATATACCTGGTTGTTGAAAGCTTGTAGATATGCAACAAAATTGTACAAAATTTGATTGAAGGGGTGATTAGGCGAAAATTAAAAAGGCATATGAAGAAAAAGAGGAATAAGAAACCAAGCGATAATTGACGGATTCACTCTAGCATTGGAACCATTCTATAGACATAACTTAGCGTCTGAGGCTCCTAGACATCTAACACCTGGCTGAGCTATGTAAATTTTGGGTTAGCGATGTGCAACAAAACGATCACATACTGAATGATTGAAATATTTCATTCTAGGATCGTTCAATACTAGATTCAAATCGGTAGCCAGACTCTGCCGGCCACATTCTACCCGAACATTGTTCCGACACTTATTGGGATATACCCTGTTAATTAAAATCTCAGATGTGCAACAAAGGTATCCCATGCAAGTTTAGGGAATTTCATTCGAGTATCCTTGTTTTAGAAATCCCCTCCGTTGGCATTAATCTTTAGTTGTAGCGATCGACAATTCGTTGAAATATCATTCAGAGCCCTAACAACTTAGTCCAAGGTCTAAGTCTGACTTCTTGGGGGGGGGGGGATAGCAGGCTGATAAGCTCTCTAATTCCTTGTATACGAGAAATTTGTACGAAACCCCTACAAAACTATGGAGGAATTTTATTGCTGCGAGATATTTTTCTGGAAGAATTCTGGCTGGAAGAATTTTGCAGGGCATGTCTAAAAGCATGGAGAGATTCCTCCAACGGCCGTAATTCAGATACAACTCTTGGTAATAAATATCAGGCAAGGAGTTCGGTCAGTATTATAGAATGTCCATGTACACCGGACGAGACATGAGAAATTAGCTTCGGCAATGGGGGAACAAACTTCGAGTCGCCGGATCCGTGAATGACAGCCAATTTTCCGGCAGGCTACGCCAGCTAATACGAGTCAAAGCAAGCTTTTATAAACGGAGAAACAATGGGGTAACTGGAAATGAACGTGAATTGAAAACTAAAGCATGCTCTTCGGGCGCAACTAGGATCAACTAGACGAACGCAACCAACTGAACATTTGGCACTGACAATTTCTCAATGCATCCCAATCAAAAACCAACTCGCAGTACACATTATCAATGTTCATAGAAACAGCGCAGCTCCAAAGTAATGATAAGTATTGACTTTGCACTTGCAAATGACAAAGCCAAATCAGTACCGTAAACAGATCGCTCCATGGCAGCAACAAAGTTTGATAGCCTTAGTACTCTCAGATATCAAGATTTGCTCGATCGCTCATGAGGAATGAGGATTGTTTAAACTTCTTGAAAGTATTAGGTATAACTGCTTCTAAGCAGAGTCGCATCAATGACATTGTCGAAACCTTGGATACAACATGGTACTCAGGATAATAGGTGTTGTTAAAGGAGACGACCGAAAGTTCTCACCGCCCAAAACTGCCGCAAAATCTTTAGGCATCGCTTACATAAACCACTTAACGCGCCCAAATTCTCGACGCGTCTCACAACTCCAGATAGGTAAATGGAAATGTTCTTTTTATTATAAGCCCATTCCCAATTCACGATCTACAATTTTCAGAGCACCACAAATATCCTTCGCAAAGATGTCTGACTATGAAGATGATATGGAAATTGACGTTGCCCCCAACGCGAGTGATTCAATGATATTTGGCTCCGATGCTACGACTTCAAAGGGCAAACGGAGCGCAGCAAATTTACCAGTGGAGGCAGAAGATAGTCTTCCATGGTAAGTCGAATCAATTCAAAGATGTAAGATTGTTTTATATACTGATGTGCTATCTCAGGGTCGAAAAATACCGTCCAGATACTCTAGAAGATGTCTCCGGTCATCAAGACATTCTTGCTACTATAAACAAATTCGTCGACACAAACGTATGCGTTCTTGTTCTCTAAGTCCTTCCTACCCTAACATTCCCTGCAGAGACTTCCCCATCTCCTCTTCTACGGCCCCCCAGGAACCGGTAAAACCTCCACCATCCTCGCTCTCGCCCGTCGCATCTACGGATCCAAAAACATGCGCCAAATGGTCCTCGAACTCAACGCCTCAGACGACCGTGGAATTGACGTCGTGCGCGAACAAATCAAGACATTCGCCTCTACCAAACAAATTTTCGCCTCGAAATCTTCCTCCACATCACCTGGCGCATACAAATTAATTATTCTTGACGAAGCAGATGCGATGACTTCTACGGCACAGATGGCGCTGAGACGAGTAATGGAGAAATATACTGCCAATACACGATTTTGCGTGATTGCGAATTATACGCATAAATTGAGTCCGGCACTATTAAGTAGATGTACGAGATTTCGATTTAGTCCGTTGAAAGAGGCAGATATTAGGGTACTTGTTGATAAGGTAATTTTGGAGGAGAATGTGCAAATCAATGCTGAGGCTACGGATGCACTGGTTAGACTGAGTAAGGGAGATATGAGACGGGCTTTGAATGTTTTGCAAGCTTGCCATGCTAGTAGTAAGATCTCATTCTTATTTTTGTAAAGTTCGAAGATGCTAATATAATGCGAAGGTACTCCAATCCATATCCAGGGCACACCCAAGATCGAAGAAAAAGACATTGTTCGGGACCTCATCACCGAAACTACTATATACGATTGTATCGCCTCTCCCCATCCAGCCGATATATCCAAAATCATGAACACCATTCTCAAAACCACCGATGTTAAATCCTGTTTACAAATGATCAATGCTGTAAAATCCACACAAGGACTCGCATTAGCAGATATCATTACTGCTCTCTCAGAAGAGCTCACAAAACTGGATGTCCCAGCAAGCGTCATGATAACTTGGCTGCAAGGGTTAGCAGAAGTCGAATATAGATTGAGTGGCGGAGGAAGCGAAGTCATACAGACGGGAGCATTGGTCGGTGTGGTAAGGGAGGGCGCGGAACTTATGAAATAATTAATGAATATCATTTGTAATGTGATTGTATTGCATCATGGCTACGGAGTTTGATGATTTAGATGGATTTCTGGGGGTTGAATAGGGTGTCCAAAATAAACCAATATATACCTAGACCTCAAATTCTGTTATTGGACAATAGCGGAGATTAACTGTAACAAACAAGAGAGTTGAATACCGACACATTCCCTCGCCTTACAATCCACACTAACCTCACGGTTTTCATCAATAGCAATTGTTACATATCTCCAACTGTGTGAAGCAGGTTATTGCATGTCCTCTGCTATGCAACCATAACTAAGTGGTATATACTGAAGACCAGAATCTAGTGATCATTTTCACAGCTATAAAATCGCCACAGAAAGAGAAACTCGGATCCAATTTTCAACGCCTATCGGAATGAAACAGGGCTTCGCGTCTCATACGATACTAAAATCGTTATTCTCATTCTCTTAGTCGTAGCTTGCTTCCACAGCTCATTTCCTTTCCCTCAATTTCGAATGAAAATTCATATAACCACATCACTTATACTAAGAGCCAGATGATGATCTAGTTCCCAACATTCCTTTCTATCAAGCCCCATGGTCTTTCCAAACAAGCTTTATCTACATTTCCTAGATCGGCTGTCAGTACACAATGTGTTTTTGTAGAACATGATGAGGTATGTATTGACGCAATTCCATTTTCGCTTTGCAAGAGTTTAATGGTAGAAATTAGATCCGAGGGGGGATAAGAAGAGGGCCATTTTGAGTAGAAACAAAATCTGAGGGTTTGGTTGCAATCTAGATCTTCGCCCTGGTAGATCTAATATATCATCTAGGAGAGATAGTTGGCATATGCTATGAGACGAGTGCTGAGCTGGCACTCGCTCTGTCGTTCATTCTGTACACTCCTTCCTGTCAATGAATCGTAACGCTTTACTTATCCTTCATCAATCCCGTCATCGTACTTGTGATTCCCAGTATATGAGAGAGAGGGCATGCAAATAACAATACAACCGCAATTATGCGGACTCTTATTCAAGATCTCATTCTTAATTCAATTGCGATATATTAGTGCTAACAACACCCACTGAGAAACTAGATTAACTCAACCTGATATTGTAAGGTCTTGCCTTTCGAGACGTCCCAGCAGCACCATCCAATTATCTTGGATGCAATGTCAGTGTATGCATCTTTCTACCTGGTAAGACACTTATTCTTCCCCAATACAGACCTATAGCCACATCGCAAATATCACATGAAGCTTCCATATCATCCAAGAAAATCATTAAGAGAATCATCCAGAGCCAAAGCCCATCCACGTTCGAGCTCATTCTTGACTCATTCACTAATCAATCATTTATAACCTGGGAACGCTCCTTTATTCTCAACTGAATTTGGCATTGCAACTCAATGAATCTGAGGGCTTATTGAGATCGGATTTTTTCGGCATCAGACCTAATATTGCATTAACCAAACGCAATGTGAGAGCGGTATTGAGCTCAACGTATATTGAACCCAATATTCAGCCATAAAAAAATCCCTTTTACCGAAAATAACATTAGACTCCAAATTCTATTTAATCTAATACGTCAGATTGATGAATGATTTAACTTTCTCTTATATAGTGATCAATAGTGGCTTCTGGGATGCTATTAATTAGTACATTCCAAAAAAAATCTCTCTATTCCGCGTATCCCGATATCACATCAAATATATTCGCTTCACTCGAAAATTACTCGGATATATATCAGCTTTATTATTTCAGATATCCTTTTCATTTTAATTGTTCATCAAATATACAGAAAAACGATGCAAACGAGCCCTAAGGCTCACATAAAATGAAGTACTAGCTTAGCATGAATGAGGTTTCAAAGAAGAGTTCTAGTAGAGAAGAGGAAACTAGGGCTTACTATATACACCCTTCAGGGTATGAAGCCATCTAACTACTGATCACCTCTCTGGCGTCCTTCTTGAAGAAAAAAAAAGATCTTTACATACCTATATCAATCTATTGATCTAAAGATCATAAAGGAGAATATCTCATACCAACCCGATACTCAAACTCCCACATAGCACATACTCGATCCAATCCACATCGATATAACTCAATCCAATTCATCAATATTTAAACGACTTACTTATTCACTGCTGATTAACGATCTCACGTGTTCTGTTCTTAAATATAAATCTCACCTCCTGTCTCCCTACCCATTCCTCCCTGTAGAAATCAGAAACAAAGAACAAGGACTCAAACTTCTCAAATTTTCTAAAAATTATATTTAGTCTCTCAGTCTCGTAAAAAAGGAAAAGGTATAGTATAAAGCAGTATAACGTAATCGATACAATATTAACGGGGAGATTATTAAGTATGCACAATTCCTTCGGCCTTTTCCCGTTCCTCCGCCCATCCTGCACTGCGTCTATCTTCCATCTTCCAAATTCCATCCCTTCATACACTTCACACCCATGGCTCATCCATCAACTACTGACCTGCCAAATAGTTGGCCGCCTAACACAGTTCATAATTAGCATTTGTGTGTTCATTTCAAAACCTAGCAAACCCTGAATGCAAAACCACCTGGGCAGAGGAAAAAAACTGAAAAAACTCACCCTCTCCAAATTATAATCATACTTCTCCAACGCCGCCAAAGCATCATTTCGCTTATACCCCATCCCTGTAAGATTTTTCAAAATTGGATCATCATGTTCACCACCTTCTGTCAATGCTCTTCCAATTTGTGGTCTCTCTGCCGCTGCTCCAGTTGATATTGTTCCTAGGTTCCAGGTTAGCTCTGGGAGACAATTGCGGTGGGGATAAATAGTCCTTCCATTCTATTCCGGCAGTTGCCCACCACGTACGAGCGCTATGAGCCCTCGGTGGTGTCCTGGAGGAAGGGGAGGAGAAAAACCATCATCAAGAGGAAATGTATACCTACCAGCAACTTCTGTTTCTTTCGAGGCCGTACCATTACCATTGCCCTGGCCAGAACCACTACCTTCAGCACTTGGTCCATCCAGACCAGCGAAAATTGCATCCCAATCATGATTGTCGTTTACGGCAGCTGGCGGAGCAGTTTGTTGTGTTGGAGACGCGGTGAAATCTCCAAATCCAGAACCGTCACCACCAAAAGCATTGCTAGAATGATCTTGTTGTTTAGATGATGGTGGACTATCAAACATGGGATTGAAGTCATCTAAACCGTTTCTCGATTCATGGATAGATGAAGTTGCATTGGCAAATTCATCATCTGCTTCACCTTCTTTGGCATCCTCAAGATCATCGAAGTCGTCACCAAAGTCGTCGTCGAAGGGGACCTTGGCGGGCGGGGCTGGCTGTGTTGGGGCTCCAAAGCTGGTCTGGGGAGCGGCCGCTGCAGAAGACGTAGAATGTTCAGGAGATGGAACTTCTCGAGATGGAAGAAGTCCAGAATATTGCTGAACTTCCGAGTGTGCTTGATCAGCCGAAGAAACGGCCTTATCATAAGCAGGTGGCGAAGCTTGAGCATTAGGAGTTGGAGGATCACTACCAGCGGTAGGAGCGGGAGCTGGCGCACTTAGAAATTCCTTTGCACTTCCAGTTGTACTACCCGCAGCGTGTGATTGGACAGGACTCTCAGGGGCTTTCCTAACCTGGTCGGGAGAAGCTGGGTTAAAGTCATCCTCAAAACCACCACCACCAAACCCATCCTCACTAGCACTATCGCTTTCGTCATCAATTTCCAATTCCGAGATGGGAGGGAATTCCTGGCCAAATCCAGATTGGGCTGCTACAGGTGCAGCGGGTTCCACGGAGTTTCCAGTATTTGAACGCTCTGGGGCTTTTCCAGAGCTACCAAATCCTGCAAAGGCTGCATCGAAGTCATCCTTGGCAGTACCAGAACGTACAGGTTCTTTCGTAGTTACAAATGGATCAGCGGCAGCTTGCTCACTCAAAGTAGTACCGCCTGTAGGCGTGGCAACAATGTTAGAATTATCATCACCGGGGAAAGCTCCGGGAATTGTTTCCTTGGAATCTGTGACAGCAGGAGATGCGGTTGATCGGCGGTCGATATCGGGAGAGATGGCCCTGGCTGTTACAACAGGTTCGGCTTGGCTCGCGGAAGAGAAACCGATTGGAGTGGCTCCCAGGAAGTTTGTATGGTTATCAACTCCCGTGGGAGTATCCCCAAATCTGCTGTTTGGGGCAGAAACTTGTCGCGATGAGCTTACAGAATCATCGTGGGATGGAAATGGCAAGTAGCTTGAGCTTATTTGTCTTGATGCAGGCATTGGTGGGGGTGCTTCGCCTGAAAGGGATGGAGTAGCAAATCCACCACTTGTTTGTGGTCGGGTTGGGAGATCCTGCTTAAAAGAAGTGACGGGTGCTGCTGTTTCTTGATGTGGAAGACCAGAAGTAAATGCTGGGCCGAATACATTCTCGAATGAACGGTCAGTCTGCTGCACGGGTGAGGTGGCAAAAGGGGAGCCCATATCATTATTACTTCCACCAGTTACTTGGCGCTTAAAAAATGGGTTGTTGGCGCTCATAGTAGAAGGTGCTGGACTTGCAACCGAAACTGGGCTTTGAGCTCTAGCCTGAACAGGGCTTTGGCTACGAGCTCTAGCAGCTGCTGCAAGGGTTACAGTGTCTTCCTCAATACTTTTAGTCAAATCTGAAGCCTCGCCCTTCAGCTTGTCTCGTTCACTTTCATTAGTCGCCAATTGCTTCTTATTAATTGCGACTAAACCCTTCTGCTGACGCGCTTCGGATCTTAATTTCTCAAGCGATGGCTTTAGCTGTGCGATTTCTGCATTAACAACACGCATGCGCTCTTTCAAACTGGCGTTTTCCTGTTGGTCAGCTTGCAGCGCTGTAACAATCTGCCCATGTTGAGTTTGAAGATCCACAAAAGTCGCTTCAAGCATAGCACTTTCTGTTTGAAGCTTCTTGGTCTCATTGCGTGAGGCAGTCAATCTCTCTTCTAAACTTCGCACATCTTTAACTTCTTGCTCATACGCTGTTCTAAGTTGAGCAAGACGGGCCTCAATTTGTTGTCTCTGAGAATCGGATTGAGTGAATTCATGCTGTGTTGCGTTCCTCTGATCCTGAACTTGTTTCGTCTGTGTCACTAAATTTCCAACCTGGTTAGACAAGTTTGCGAGTTCAGCCGTCTCGCTGGTTAGTTTGCTGCTAATTTCCGGATCGTTGTCTCCAAGAAGATCCTCGCTGACTGATGGTTGCTGCGAAAATCCTCGAGAGTTGTTAGATCCTCCAGTGCCTTGCGCAGTAAGGCTATTTCCGAATGAAGAAGATGGAATAAAAGGTTTAAAGACAGATCCCGTATGTTGTGGAGATGCTTGGATCGGAGAACTTGGGCTCAAAGGTCGAGCACCATTTCCGAAGGGATCAGTGTTCAATTGGCGATTCCCACCAAAAGATGCAGAGCCTCCAGTCAATTGCGGTGCTTGAATAGGTGCAGGGGGCGGTGATGATAGCGCATCTAGGCCAAACAAGTCCTCGGCAGCTGACTTGGGCATTGTGGGTGGAGGAGCTTCAAAAGCTGGAGCTGTAGTCATGGGCGCCGGTCTGACTTGGTTTCGCATGCTTGGCGGAATAAGATTTGGGGGTAACGTAGCTGGTAACGAATCTCTGCCATCCTTTTTACCTCGCTGCTGTCGGATGAGGTACATAGCAACGGCGAACTCATCCATGGTAAGAGAACCAGCTGAATTTATGTCGGCAAGATCCCAAATTTGTGCCAACACCTCCTCTGGGAGTTTCGATTCAGAGAAAAATGGTACAGCTTCATCTCCCGTGATGAAACCCTTACCAGATCTGTCAAGACCTTGGTAAATAGAATCGAATTTCTGTTTATCTATTGGATTAATCGCCCAATCTCCAGCGCTAGGTTGTAAAATTGGAGGGGTGAATGCAGGTCGACTGAGGGGACTACTAGCCCTTCCATGCTGCCCACTGAATTGTCTTGGAATGGCCGACATGGCTCCATTGCCAGTGGATTGACGACTGGCAGGCCCTCTTCGTGTAGCAGCTTCATAAAGACCAGCAGGAAGAATATTGGGCAAGGCCCGTAGTTGTCCGGATTTGAACGAAGCGATTAAATGCATGGCAATCACGAACTCGGTAGATGTAAGAGCCCCTCGTTGTTCCGTGTCTGCCAAATTCCATATCCTACCTAATATCTCATTCGGTAGACCAGCGCGTTCAAATATCTGCTTGGCAAGTTCGCCTGGAAGAATACCTCCTTGAGCCCCTGATTTTTCAAAAAGTTGTGCATATTGTGATGATTTGTCGGCGGGAAGAGGAGGGACTCGAATTGGACCAGATCCGCTGGGTTGAGGCTGTAAGGCGCTAGGGGGAGGCCCAAGGGGAGCTTGAAAGCCACCAGTAGGGCTGATGTTACCTAAACCTCCATCGAATTTTGGTAGTGGTCCGGGGCGCAGAGCTAATTCAGGGGTGGGATCTCGTCCAGCTTGATAATGTCCAATCAATCTTAGTACGATACCAAAGCCCGCCGGTGTCAGAAGCCCTCGATTCTCCTTATCTGCAATTTGCCATATCTAATAGCCAGAAAGTCAGTATCATATCACCCACAGAGATACCTCATCTGCGCTACACCAAGTAAAACAAGCAAGCCAAGTAAATAGCATAAGACATACCTCTCCCAAAATTCGAGGTTCCAATCTCGTCTTCTCAAAGAATTTGACTGCGACTTCTCCTGTAACAACCCCAATACTTTCCGTATCTGCCTGTCGAAACAATTGCCCAAAGACACGCTTCTCCTCGGGACTTAGATTTAAGGCTGGTGTCGCTGGCAGCTGTTAGTACATGCATTCATGCATCCGCAGATCCCGTATAGCTATAGCTATTGAATAACCATCCAACACTATCCGCGACAGGCACCAAGCTCACAAAATAAAGAATTTCTTACCTGGATCGTCGGCCATTCTGCTCTCCTGGATATTCGAGAACAGTTGTTGAAACAGAAAGTTGTTAATAATCACTGAAGCCGCTTGCGACAATCGTGAAGCTCCTGGAGCATGTAAATAATAATACCTGAAGCGACGCTAACTCAGAAAAGACAAATACGAGAAATCTTTTTCCAAATTCAAAAAACCAAGGCAGCTTCCTTCCGTATGTAGTAAATATAAAAAAACGTGGTAGTTGAACGTTCTTGTTCAAAGTTCAATCTAACTAATAATGCGTACGAAGGAGTGTAGTGTTATGATGGTAGGTACTTATTAAGAGCGAAGGTTATTAAGGTACGAAGGTCAAAGCAAGGCAAGGCAAGGCAAGGCAAGACAAGGCATGTACGGTAATGTACTGAAGTACCTAGTAGGTAAAGTAAAGTAACTACAAATAACTACCTACCTACCTACTTATTATTAGCCACAGCCAACCCAGGCCTAAAACATTAAATTAGCCAGCAGAAGCGAAAGGCGGAGAAATCGGATCGGCATCAAATCAATTTCCATCATATCATCATCTGCTTCACTTCATTTAGAATGATTGGATAAACTCAACCGCTCTGATTCTTTTTATATATCTTTTCTGTGTCACATTTTGCTGTCATTTCGGATCGCTTTGCCCAAACTAACGTTTTTATACTTTGCTGTCGTTCATGGTTGTGCATTGTGATACATTAGTAGCTTTATGAGATGTATGACATACAAGACAATTTCATGCATCATTAATGAGGGGGACATGGGCAATTCATGCTCCTGGTCAGCATAATTGATCATGAACACAAAATCAAACAATATCCCATTTAAAAACAAAAATCACATTTGTCTAGATTTTTCTTATTGGTATCTGTATTGACTACTAGGATTTGTGGTATTTGGGATTACAAAAAAGCATTCTGATTAAAAAACAAGAGAAATTCCTTCATGAATTCGTTGAAAGGAAGAATGTCTTTATAGGCTTGTCGGAAAACATGAACCTGTTCCAAAACAAGCCTCAAAGAACATCGCACGCTACGATATCAAGTACTAAATAAAGCTCTGCAAATATTTGATCCCATGGGAGATAAATATTTGGAACGAGAGAATAATTTAGTACTCAGCATCAGCACCCTCATCACCCTCAAGAGAATCGGTCGCAACTTCTTCATAATCACGCTCCAAAGCGGCAAGATCCTCACGGGCCTCAGAGAATTCACCTTCCTCCATACCCTCACCGACATACCAATGCACGAAAGCACGCTTGGAGTACATGAGATCGAACTTGTGGGAAAGGGCGGACCATGCCTCAGCGATAGCAGTTGTGTTTGAAAGCATGCATCTTTGAAAGGAATTAGCAAAATCATTTAAAAGGGGTTTACTTTGACTTACACAGCACGGTTGACCTTGGCCAAATCACCGTTAGGAACCATTTGAGGTGGCTGGAAGCAGATACCGATCTTGAAACCAGTTGGGCACCAGTCAACGAATTGAATGGTACGCTTAGTTTTAAGAGTGGCCACAGCAGCGTGAACATCATTTGGTACAACATCACCACGGTACAACAAGCAAGTAGCCATGTACTTTCCGTTACGTGGGTCACACTTGACCATCTGATTGTTTGGCTCGAAGCAAGACATGGAGATTTCTTGAACGGAGTTGGCCTCGTGGGATGCCTTGGCAGCGGAAACAACTGGTGAGTAGGCAACGAGAGGGAAATGGATACGTGGGTATGGAACCAAGTTGGTCTGGAACTCGTTAAGATCAACATTGAGGGAACCGTCGAATCGGAGGGAGGCAGTGATCGAAGAAACAACTATAAAACATTAGCACGAGGTAAATTTCCTATCTCGAAAACCATCATACCTTGGGCGATCAAGCGGTTCAAGTTGACGTAATCAGGTCTCTCGAGACCAAGGTTCTTTCGGCAAATGTCGTAGATAGCCTCGTTATCAACCATGAAAGAACAATCGGAGTGCTCAAGGGTGGTGTGGGTGGTCAAGATGGAGTTATATGGTTCGACGACGGAGGTAGCGGTTTGTGGTGCTGGGTAGACACAGAACTCCAACTTTACTTTCTTTCCGTAATCGACTGACAAGCGCTCCATGAGAAGAGCACCGAAACCAGATCCAGTTCCACCACCGAAGGAATGGAAAACGAGGAAACCCTGGAGACCAGAGCAGTTATCGGCAACCCGGCGAACCTTATCCAATACTTGATCAATCAACTCCTTGCCAACAGTGTAATGTCCACGAGCGTAGTTGTTTGAGGCATCCTCCTTTCCTGTGATCATTTGTTCCGGATGGAACAAGTTGCGGTATGTACCGGTACGGACCTCATCGACGACATTTGGCTCGAGATCACAGTAGATCGCACGTGGGACGTATTTTCCTTGACCTTTATTTGAAATATCCAATCAGCAATCTGACCCATCATGTTATATGTACTTGGACTGTATGCATACCGGTTTCGGAGAAGAAGGTGCTGAAGCCTTGGTCGGGGTCGGCGGCTTTACGTTCCTCGGTCAAGTATCCATCGGGCTGTAGAGAGATGGTGTAAGTGAAGGTTCGAAAGTATTCCGAAAAGTATTGTTAGACTTGGAGATTCTTACCTGAATACCATGCTCGAGACAGTAGAGCTGCAAGAGAGAAAAAACATGTGTCAGTCACACGAGTTCCATGTCAACATCCCGCAACAACAACAGTGCGATAACATGTCTTGTTGACTTGTAAACATACCTCCCAGCAAGAGTTTGCGATTTGACAACCGGCTTGACCGACTATAGAGAAATCAAGTCAGTATATACTTTCCACCGTCAATCTTGTATTTGTTTACAAAATACCAAAACAACCCCTAGTTATAGCGGTGTATAGTATGAACAGGTCGGAAGAATCTTACCGTTGACACTAATAACTTCACGCATCTTGAATAGTAAATAGGTGAAGAGGTAGATGTAGATTTGAGATTATTTAGAAGAGGAAGATGATCTTAGCAAGGAAATCTCTTGCAAGAATGTTGCTCAAATATGGCACTTTTTGGGAGGATTTGATAGTGGGGAATTAGGAAAGCACCAGGGGAAGGATGTTGAGGAATTAAAGTCGTCGCTTCTTGAAAAAGTGGAGAGAAAACAAACAACGGGATTTTTATCTAAAGGGGCGACCGCGTTGGCGTTTTGTGTGCTAGTAAGGATGAGGAAATTATAGTCAGAGCTTCTAGAATTTACCCACTTTGATAGATCAATTAGGCTTAGAAGAGATTAGCCTGTTTGATTGATTGGTAAAAAGGTGAGCTAGTGGAAAAGAATAATATGAAACACCTCGGGATACGATGGAAGGTACGGAGTAGGTAGACTGACTGACTTCTAGAAGAAACATTGGTAAATAGCTGGACGAGCTGGGAGGTAGAGATTCATAATTGGAATGTGAATATCATCGTACGAAATCCAGCACAAGACATTCATTAAGGACGGAAAGTCATACCCAATACGAGGCCGGATCCCATACAATCCTATACCAGAATTCCAAGGTGCAATACGGCAGCACCATACAGCTCCATCCAACAAACCCCGAAATTTCCGAAAATGCAATACAACAACACAACACAGCTCCAAACCTAAAAACCACACCAAAACTAGTACCATTCAACCAACTCACTCCCATCAAAATGCAACCCACCAGCCACCTCCACCACAACCTATCCAATCTCCTCACTCTCCTCCTCCTAACAAGCCACCTCTCCCCCGTCCAAGCCAACACCGAAAAAGCCATCTTCCTCGCCCCGTCCGCCCTCAGCATTCCGCTCTCCCACCCCACCCTCTCCGATCTACATCTCCCATCTCTCACTCCCGATCACCACACTCTGCGCACGCATATCCGCGCCGAGTTTCCCACGCCAGATGCACAATATGGAGTTTCATCCTGGTATCTGCTCGATGGGTTGAAAGAGGGACAGCGATATGAAGTGCGAGTATGTTGGGCTGCTACGGTATGATTCTACCTCTATTCCCGTTCCGTTTCCACCTTGCACATCTCATGTCAATATCACATTTCACATTTCACATTTCACATTTCATATTCCACATTTAATACACCACATCTTCCGCCTCACAAACCCCGAGATCCAAAACTCAATATTTAATATTCCATATATATAAATCTGAATCAAGCTAATCTCTACCTTGCCTCCCTTCTCTCCAGGACCCAACTTCATTTCAGCTTCAAACTTATGATCTACCTACGGTATTCGGAACTTCAGAATTAATCACATCTCTTGCACAATATTCCGAGACTCATCAACCTCTATTCAACGATCTTTCCGATCCCACATCCCAAATCCAAGATCCGGATTCCAGACATAAGCATGAAGATGCTACATCATCAGCTTTATTCCTCCATATTTATGCAGCAGCCGATTATTACACCATGAACCAAACTCTGATGGAAAATGTTCCACCCGTTTTAATTGATATAATTCTCGATCCCTACATATTCAATCTCCTACCTCAATCATTAGTACCAACAATCGCCTATATAATTTTACTAGCTGTTGGCAGTTGGTATCTTTCCCGATACGTCATGACATGGATATGCAAAATAGGCACTGAAGAGTTAAATTATGAGAAGAAAGTTTTGTGAATAATCAGCAGGCTGTCATTTTCTTAAAATTAATTTCCATCAAAGAAAGCCATGCAAGTTTGCATTTACAGGATACCATATCCATTCTATCAAAAAGAAACCCAACCATCCCAAACACACCAATTTTTTTAGATTGCTACCTGTATTCATCATATCATAACGCGGGTGAAAGCACTACCATCCTGGTTGCCCAGGATAACCACCTGAAGGAGGAGGAGGGTAACCCCCAGATGAACCACCTTGTGAGCCATGTTGTTGATGTTGACCATGTTGAGGATGGCTGCCATGTGGTACAGGGGGTGGACCACCACCATACATTCCTCCTGACATTTCTGGGCCAGGTGGACCACCATATTGATGTTGTTGGTGCTGTCCATGCTGTTGATGTTGAGGTGCACCATATCCACCTGGAGAACTTGGACCAGATCCATAAGCTGGAGCTCCTGGGTATTGATTATGTTGTGATTGTGGTGCTTGTCCAAATGAAGACTGATGTTGAGGGCCACCGTATTGTGATTGCTGACCTGGAGCACCATATTCATGTTTTGGTGGCATACCATGAGATGGATTTTGTGGATCATATTGATGGGATGTAGCAGATCCTTGAGAGTAAGAAGGTGCATGTCCTTGAGAGTAGGACTGTGACGATGGACTGTGTGTAGCTCCTTGGCCATAAGATTGCTGTGCAGGAGCTGGAGAGCTGTAACTATGTTGGCTTGCACCACCTGGTTGATACGAACTTGGAGGGGCAGCACCGGAATAGCCTCCTTGGCTTCCACTGCTGTTGTTTGAATATCCAAAGTTTCCACCACCCTGCTATTGTAAAAGTTAGCACAATACCATAACGTATCAGAATGGTTTTACTTACAGATTGACTCTGATGACCAAGCATTCCTCCCAGACTTCCCATCAATCCACTTCCACTACTTGGTCCATGTTGACCACTCTGCGAACTGGAGTGATTCTGATTCTGATTCTGATTCTGGGCGTTATCTGTTTTCTTTCCACCACCCAATAGACTGCCCATCAAAGCGCCTGCGATACCAGATGGACCACCTCCGCTCGACGAATGCGAATTATTATTATTGTGACTTGATCCAGATGATCCTCCTCCAAGGAATGAACTGGCGAGTCCGGCGATACCTGATGAACCACCTCCACTCGTCGAATGTGAACTGTTATTATTGTGACTTGATCCAGATGATCCTCCTCCAAGGAATGAACTGGCGAGTCCGGCGATACCTGATGAACCACCTCCACTCGTCGA